>JADGMU010000490.1:0-101948 GCA_016920895.1 Vaccinium myrtillus | reverse complement strand
TGTGGTGGAACCATCTCCAATGATTGAAAGAATGATTGAATGAGAGGACGAAGCTGTAGTAACTTCCTCCAAGTCCAAGAGGGAGAGCTAGGGATGTTGACATGCCAGAGACTCCTTCCTTTGAGTAAGTAGGATTTCACCCATTGGCACCACATGGATTGTTCTCCGCCCGAGATAAGGTACCATATATGTTTGGCCATAGTAGCCTTATTCCAGCATTGGAGAGATTTAAAACCCAAACCCCCCTCTTTCTTAGGAGTACATAAGTGTTCCCAAGAGATCTTGGCACCAGAGCTTCTGAGGTCAGCCCCAGTCCAGAAGAATGATCTAAGAATAGACTCAACTTCCTTAATGACTTTCTTTGGGAGGATGAATATAGAGGACCAGTATGTTTGCATAGAGAACAGAACCGATTTAATCAATTGAACTCTCCCAGCATAAGATAGATATCTATTGGTCCAAGATTTGGTACGATTCGTGATTTTATCAATGAGGGCCTTGCAATCTGTGTACCTAAGCTTAGTGGAAATGAGAGGGACACCTAGATATCTAACAGGGAGGGCACCCTCCTGAAATCCTAAAGTTCCAATCGCTGATTTGTTCCAGATTTACATTGATTTGAATCCCAATCCACCTTCCTTGTGAGGGGAACACAAGTGTTCCCAAGACACTTTGGCTCCTGATTTTTTGAGGCCAGGACCTGACCAAAAGAACGCTCTGAGAATAGTTTTTTTTTTTTTGGGGGTAAATAAGCTTGAAAATAAAAGGGGCTAAGCGAATATACAGCCTACAAGGGGCATACCCCAGGGAGGACAAAGCAAAAGAAAAGAAAGGAAATTGCGAGAATTAAAAGGAAGGCCACAAGGGCAACAAGAGGGTAATTAGGAAAACAAGATGGGAGAAGTGAAAATAGAACATCTACAAAATGAGAGTAGGGAGTTTCTAGCCCTTCTAAGAAGAAGAGCCAGAAACTCACACAACCATTGATTGAAACTACTCTGACTTGAAAATAAACCTTCTACATTATGTAGGTAGCTGCAATGGAACCCTGTGTTGCTGGATAGAACCTTGGAGTAACCTGGGGAAGAGCATCTGTTGAACATCACTGCAGCTGCAGGGATACTTGCTGCTGCATGAACATACTGCCACTGCAAACTGTAAACAGCTGCAAACTGCTGCTGCAACGTCAACACTTTGTAGATGGAAGTAACATAATGAGTTATGCAAGTAACATTCAATCCTAGTTTGGTGTCTCACCCTTCAACTCCCTTGGAACCTCACAACTTCTATAACACTCTCTAAGGTTCCACACTCCCTCAGAACTCACAAGATTTAATTCACCAACCATTTAACACACTCCACTCAAATAGAAATTCTGAGGCTCAATACTCACAACTCACTGGACTTAGCCTACAAGGGGCATACCCCAGGAGGACAAAATAAAAACAAAGAACAATATAAAAAGGAAGAACCTACGCCAACTGGCTACAAGTATCTAGAATGGTAAATCTGAATGTATCCTAACCTTCTAAAAAGATGATTAAGAAACATACAAGTAGCATATTGATGCAACAACCAAAAGGACTTGGACTGTTTGAATTTAAAACTTGATGCTTGAAGCTTGAACATGATAATTGATGAATGAACATGAGACTTGAAACAGCATATGTGACTTGGCTGCTTGGACATAAACTTGATGCTTGAAGCTTGGGCCTTGAACATGAGAACCACTGCAAACGGCTGCTGCTGTACCAAACTGCTGCACCAACACATAGTAATCTGCAGCAACTATGAACTGCCGCGGCTGGAAAGTAGAATGGAATGGATGGCTCCATGACAGAGCTCTATGGCATTGAGTAGAATGGAAAGGATGACTCCATGATAAATAGAGTACCATGAATCCTAGCGACAAGGCTAGGAGGCTAGCAATGCATCATGCCATCATGCCGTGAATCTTAACAATGCATCGTGCCAAGGGACAACCCCCCAAGGCTAGGTGCGGGAGGAAGCCCCCTCCCAAAGGGGGATCATACATGCCAAGGGACAGCCCCCCTAGGCTAGGCCCACTCTACCACTGAATAGCTCACCCCACCCCTTTGTTGCATGAGATCCTAGCAGAATTTGGACAGCATCTTGTTTGAAAAGGTGATATCCCACGTGAAAGTGACCCTATCTAGCACAACCCCAACAAACAACAGTAAAGGCAGCTCTGCCCATAGGATGGCAGTCCTCAAAGTATAACAAAATAACAATTCCAAGGAATGCCTCCTTCCAAGGAGACAATATAACAAAGTAACAATTCCAAGGAATGCCTCCTTCCAAGGAGACAGAGTAACAAAATAACAATACCAAGGAATGCCTCCTTCCAAGGAGACAGAGTAACAAAATAACAAAATAGCAATTCTAACAGGAGGTAGGAATGTTTGGCACCATTCCTACCTCCTGTTGTAGTTTCTGTTCTGGAGTGGAGACTCATGACCATTTATTCTTTAATTGCCCCTACACTTCACAGATCTGGTCTGAGATGCTCACCCATGTCAATGTAAGCTGGCCCTCAAGGCCTTGGACAGAATGGGTCAATCAAATCTCAAATTTCAAAGGCAAAACTCTTAAAAACTTGATTATAAAGCTGATATTCACCTCTACAGTATATCAAATTTGGCTTGAAAGAAATGTTCGCAAGTTCCAAAATGCATCGTGTCCTATACCAATTATTGTGAGCAGAATCCACTCTACTGTGAGGTGTAGATTGTTGTCCTTGGAAAATCTTCCTCAAAGACATCAATCCCAGAATTTGTTAGCTAAATGGGGAATTAATTGAGTTTCATTTCCACATTTATTTGCTATTTACTATTTACTTGGAGTTTACAGGTGGAGGTCTGGAGGGTTCAACACCTTAAGGTTCAAAGCACAGTGGGCTAGAAATTTCTGGAGCAATCATACCACAGAGACTCATATGGAGATATCCAGGGGTGAGAGAGGTGCTTCCACTGCTGTACTGCTGCTGCTACACTGCAGCTGCTACCATGTTCCAGGACCAAATTCATGCTTACATTGAGCTCATGCTTACATAGAGTGCAGTATTGCTACTTCGGCCCTTGGGCAGGTGGCCACTATTGCCCTATTGCTGCTATTTTGCTATTATCTGTTGCAACTGTTGCCTACTGCTGATTACTGCTGCAACTGTCTGATGCTAGTGTCTGCTGAGTACTGCTTATTATACCCCTATCTCTTCCTCTTTCTTTTCTTTTTTCAGCTACTGCTGTTGTATATGCAGTGGCTGGCACCTTGAGGGTGCTCCAATTACGAACGGGTCATGGCGAATTTTTAAAAAATGTCCTTCATGAGTTCCATGCACCTCATATTTTGACTTCTCCATGGGGGGTTGTCCCCATAATCATTTGTCCTAGCCTTGGGGGGATGTCCCTTGGCATGTTTGATCCCCTTGGGGAGGGGGCGTCCTCCCAATTTGAGCTGAATTGAGAAACCATGACTGCTTAGAGCATATGAGCTGCCATATCTACATTGAAGTCCAACTACCAGTGATGTATCCCAACTCCAGTGGTTCTATTTCTTACTACCTTTTGTAACTCCTTATGTGGAGTGGATCCATGTTGTACTTAGTCTATGTTCCCAAATTGTGTGTTTCCCCTTCATCTTTTAGATGAGTGAGAAACACATGTCTTCCCCCATATGTTGCCATTTGGCCTTCCCCTATTTTATTTCTTCTTTTTCTTTTCTTTCCTTTTGTTTTGTCCTCCTGGGGTATGCCCCTTGTAGGCTGTAAATTCGGTTAGCCTCGTTTTATTTCACGCTTATTTACCCAAAAAAAAAAATATAGCAGATGCATTTAGGTGTGATTCTTAACTGCTGCCAGCAACAGCAGCAACATCAGGGAGCAGCAACACTGCTGATGATGATTTGCCAATGGAATGAAGCTCTGTTCTTTGCTGCAGCAAATACAGGAGCAGCAGCAGTAAATGCCATTGGATCTGCCCCCTCTGTTTGAATCTGCCCCCTGTTTGAAACCTGTGTGTATAAATTATCCAAAAAAAAAAAAACTCTATCCTTGCTGATTACAAAGTCTGTAGCATCCTGAAAAACTTGTTGGAGCTTGCGGCCTGGACTTGATTTGTTAGGGCTCAAGCTTGAGGTGGGTGATTCTGGAGTTCTCCCTAAGTTAGGGTTCTCTGAGGTAAGATGGAGAGGTGATGAAGGATGAAGATCCGTTTTAGCTGACTTCCACTTGGGGAATACGTTCGATTGAACAAAGGTAGGTTTAGGTGTGTAAAGAAGTGTACCTGATTCGGAAGGGGTAACCTTAATATCGTAGCCCAGATCCGTTTGGAGTTGCGAGCCACTACTAGATTTAATGGGCATCGCTCCTCCTGTCGCAAAATTTTGCTGTAAAATCTTGTTCCTTTTGCGTAATTCAGCCGAATCTATTGTTCAAAGGTCCAAGTCTCATGTCCAAGTCTCATGTCCTATTACAATCTTCATGTCCAAGTCTCATGTTCAAAGGTCAAGCTTTGAGCACCAAGATTTATGTTCAAGCAACCCAAGATGGACTGCTGAAGTCACTGCTGCAACTAAGATGGACTGCTACTGCATACTACCAATGCATTCTGCTGCTACTGCTACTATGCTTATGGCTGCTACTGCATACTACCATTGCATTGCATTCTTCCTCTATCTCCTTTTTTTTCTCTTTTCAGCTGCTGCTGTTGTATACGCAGTGGCTGGCACCTTGGAGGGTGCTCCAATTACGAACGGGTCATGGCGAAATTTTCAAAATTTTCCCCCCATGTTTGAGCTTCAAGCTTCAAGCTCCATGTTTTAAGCTCAACCAGCCCAAGTACAAGCTTCTTGCCTCAATGTCAAGCTCCAATGTCAATCATCAAGATCATTTTGGGTGTTTCTCATCCATCTCCCTAGATGGCTTAGAAACACTCTTATTATATTTTCATTATATCTTCTTGAGAAGTTTTCCCCTACTTTTAGGTCCCACATGTTGCCAAGTTTGGCCTCCCCATTTCTTTCCATTTCACGCAATCTTTGTCATTTTCTTCCTTTTGTCCTCCCTGGGGTATGCCCCTTGTAGGCTGTATATTCTTTTGCCTCCTTTTTAATTTCAAGCTAAATTACCCAAAAAAAAAAAAACCTTCTTCTTCCATGGATGCTGGAGATGTGGGCTTGAAATTTGCTACTTGATTACCCAAATCACTCAAGAGGGCAGTGGTGTCGTTGGTCATGGCTTGAGAAACAAGGGTTTTCACGGAGAAACCGTGAATCGCCTGAATCGCCAGAGCTGTGCTGACGTCATCTCCCTTTGTATGTAAGGACAAAGAAAGGACCTTTTAAAAACACATTTTTGTCCCTTAACGCACAAAAGGCCCCTGGTCCGGATGGTTACAATGCGGGTTTTTTTTCATAAAAGTTGGAGTATAGTTGGCTATGAAGTTATAGCTGCTATCAAACTATTCTTCAAATCAGGACGTATCCTTAATAAGGCCAACTCCACCTCTGTAGCCTTGGCTCCTAAAGTCTCTAATCCCTCTAAGGTTAGTGACTTTAGGCCCATATCCTGTTGCAACACCATTTATAAGTGCATTGCTAAAATTCTGGCTAATCGCCTCCAAGTTGCGCTACCTCATCTTATAGACCCTGTCCAGTCTGGCTTTGTTAATGGCAGAAGAATTGCGGACAACATTTTTCTCACTCAGGAGCTCATGAGGGGTTACCATAAGAACTCCTCCTCTCCTAGGTGCGCCATGAAAGTGGATATCATGAAAGCATATGACAATGTGAGATGGGAGTTCTTGTGGGATGTACTTTCCTCTATGAACTTTCATCCACAGATGATCAAATGGCTTCAAGCGTGTGTTTCCACTGCTAATTACTCCTTGAGCATTAATGGTGAAGTCACGGGCTTCATTCAGGGTAGAAGAGGATTAAGGCAACGTGATCCCTTATCTTCCTATCTGTTTGTAATTGTCATGGAAGTCCTCACATGCATACTTAGAGAAAAAACTCTCTTGCCTGATTTTCATTTTCACTGGAGATGTGGTGCCACCAGAATAGTTAACCTTTGCTTTGCAGATGATCGTATGATCTTTTGCAAAGCAGAAGTGAGTTCTTTATCCCACATCCGAGCTTCTTTACTTGAATTTGAGGCTCTTTCTGGGCTTTCACCAAGCCCTGGGAAAAGTAATATTTTCTTCTCTGGAGTGTGCTCCACAACTAGATCTTCCATTCTTGAACTTATTGGCTTTAAGGAGGGTACACTTCCAGTTAGATATCTGGGGGTTCCCCTCCTTTCCACCAAACTCAAACATGCTGATTGCCAAGTCATGGTCAATTGAATTGTCCTCAAAACAAAATCATGGACCAATAGATACCTATCGTATGCTGGTAGGATCCAATTAATCAAATCAGTCCTTTTCTCCATGCAGACCTACTGGTCTTCCCTCTTCATCCTCCCAAAAAGTCATCAAGGAGGTTGAAACTATTCTCAGAATGACGTCACCATCTCTCTGGCGTAATAGGCGATTTTGACGATCTCGAAGAAACCCTACATGATGGCCGACGATTCTACATCCTCCATGGAAGCCGACTACCATAACCTCAAAATCACTGACTCCAATGAAGTTAGGAAGAAACAACTGGCACATCTTGCCACTCCTCAACGCTACTCAGATCTGGGTTCTGAGGTTCGCGACACACCACTCAGTGAATCAACTTCGAGCTCTCCGATCTACAGCAAGTTATTGAAACCAGGTGTAATGTTCTCTACACCCACCAAGTTCACACCGTTCAAACCTCTCGATCTTTACCCTCAAAGGCAAACACCCTCAGATGGTAGTTTAGCTCCGATCAATTCTAACTCGAAAACACCTGAACCTAGCTCTCGTCGAGTTCAGATCCCCTCACCAAAAAACCCTAACTCCAATCTACCAGAAACCAAGGTAGAGACAAGTTCAGATGTCGTTACCTTAGCCAATCCCTCATTTGGCCTCCACAGCCCGACTAAACGTAGCCCTTATGACCTTTATTGCTAAAAGGGGTTGAGAGCTTCTCTCTCTACACTAGAGAGAGAATGCACTCCCCCTGGTAAAATTTCTTCCCAAATTTTTAAAATCAGACCCTCAATCAGGATGATTGAAGGACATATCCATCTATTTTCGAGATTCACTCCAGTAGAAAGTCAATATCCAGCAACTCAAAAGGGGATCTGTGGTTCATGAACTCAGAAACCCATTTGTTCGTTTGGCATTGCTCACACTACGCTATTTTCAGATGGAGCAGATTCAAGCGTCCCTCTCCCCTGGTTCGTTTGCGTTACTCCTCTCAACACCAACCAAAAATGGGTCTCCTGAAATGGGGCTCGTCTACCTCAACCAAAAATGGGGTTCATTCTATCCCAACTAAAATGGGGATCGTCCTTCATCAGATGGGGCGTCTACCCAAATCTCAGATTATCTCCCCAAAAGAGTTCAAACCCGTCATACTGATGGTGTCCACAACAAACTGCATTTGAAGCTTCTGCGAACCATGGCGTCCAAGGGGTTCCACAAAACGGGTTTCAACATTGGCAAAGGGGTTCGATTTCCCCATTTAATCAACAGGCCGTGTGGTAGGAATTTCCAAGTCTCGTCATGGGGCTAACACCAACAGGGAGTCTGAGTTATCGAAGGTCATTTATGCCCGTGTGATTCAGATCCCTACATCAAACAACCATCCCGGATGGTGTTGAGGTATCATATTGAAGATCTCAAGTCCCCCAAAGCTGTGATTTCAAGGAAAATTGATCCATTGCTAGACTGTTGGGTACTAATGCGGGTTGGTACGCAGGTAACCCAATGGCAAAGCTTATTTGTGATTAATTACATCTTGATTCTCAGTTCTTTCGGGGGTTTTGAGCTTCTTGTTAAGAGAGAAAATTACTGATGGGTTTGATAACCCTTCAAACGAAATCTGGGTTGTAACTCGCCTGTGCTTCCATTGTAACTGAGTTCTAACAGTGTTTTCACTGAGTTGGAGCTGAGTCTAATTTGAGTTTGGTTAGTAGTTTTACAATACTGTGGGCAAGAGAGTGAGATTCACACTCTCCACTCCAAGTGGGCAATACCCTGGTTCAGAAAGGCCGTAGTTGCTGCTGTTGTCCTCTCAAGTGGCAGTAGCTTTTCGGCTGAAAATGTTCACATCAACTGGAGCCTAGTGCTAACCTAGCTGGAACAGCTGTCCGCAAGATCTAGATAAAAAAAGGCTGACTTTGGTTCACATGATGATATTTTATGCAGAAGTAGCCGTCCAAGGCTGGAGCATATCACACGCCTCTTGGGTTGTGAGCCATATCGGTACAACTGTACCCCAAGTACTCAATGGAATTAAAACCATTTCTCCAACAAAAGGCTCCTCGTGGGCCCTTCTATCATGATAATTTTGATTTATTACACTTGTGTTCCGGGTTTTGTGAGCTCATATGTTTAGAGACGCAGTGTAATAGATTTATTTTACGGCATTATGCTTATTTACATTTCCCACCCCAGCGGGTTGTGCTGGGGAGTACGCAATTTTCTTTTCTTTTCTTTATTTTTTGTTTTGTCCTCCCTGGGGTATGCCCCTTGTAGGCTGTACATTCGCTTAACCCCTTTTAATTTCAAGCTGAATTACCCAAAAAAAAAAAAACGTAGCCCTTATGCCGCCCGTAAACTCCTAGACAAGCTAGAGGAGGAGCGGTTGGATGGAGAAGGGAAAATTGCAGTTTTAGTCCATGCCATTAAGGAAGAGATGCTTAAAGCAGGGGAGAGGGTTGATTGCTCAGAACTCAAATCCCAACTTAATCTTCTGCGAGCTAAGGAATCCATTATTGAAGGGGCTTCCTCAACTGATGCAGGTAAGTCTCTAAAAATTGGGTTCAACTATCCCACTACTTCTACCCCTTCAAACCCCATACCTCCTTCACCATCCACGGTTTTGGATCCCCAAAATAACCCTGATTCTAAAGCCCAACCCATGGACCAAAAAACCTTCCAACCAACTAAACCCAAAGACTGGGCAGCTTTATTTCATACCCAAAGTCGTTCAAATAAATTGAAGCTTAGCCACTACCCTGAACTACAGAAGGGGGAGGATCCTATTGTTGATCTGGAGGACTCTCATTTTGATGATAGGAACTGGAATAATTGCTTGGTTGGTTATTTCTTAGATGGGAAAATGGCCTTCCCTTTGCCAAGTGCCACGGCTAGGAAATCTGGAAAGACTTTGGAAGGATCAAGATTAGACAAGTTGGGGTCTGCTTTTTCTTTGAATTCCAAGATGAGGAGGCCAAAATCAAAGCCCTTGAGGGAGGACCCTACTTTTTCTCCAGGAGGTACCTAGTTCTTAAGGACTGGCATAGAATGCTAGTTCCTTCCCCTGAACACCCATCAACCATTCCAGCCTGGGTTAAAATCCACAAGCTTCCTTTGGAATGTTGGACTGAAGAGGGTTTTAGTCGCATAGCCAGCACCATAGGTAAGCCCCTTTGTGTGGACATAGCCACCGCCCAAAGAATGAGGCTGGACTATGCTAGAGTATGTGTGGAAATCTCAGCTGATTCAAAACTTCCCAAAGTTATCCAGGTGAGAAATGGGTATGACTCAGCCTATGTGCATGTAGAATACCAATGGATACCTCCAAAATGTCCTAGGTGTAAAGTTTTTGGGCATGCTTGCAAACCAAAAGCTGAAGCTCCTATCATTGGTAATGATGAAACGTGGCAGCAGATTGGTAAGGCACTTGGGGGTGGTGGAGGAACTTTGGAGGCTTTTACCAAGGTTGTTCCTAATGCTACAGGTGCTGCCTTTACAGTACAGCCTGATCAGGATGGAGTTGTCATTGATGAAGATTCAACAAGTGAAGCATCAGAGGATGTGAAGGATCTTGAGCACCCTATTAAGCCAACAGATGGCAGTTCCTGTTCAAATCCTCCCCCAGTTAAGGAGTTGAATCCAGTGGCATCTCATACAGCCAAGCCTAAGGAGTTGAATCCAGTAACATCTCATACAGCCAAGCCTGATGAACACAATGGTAACATACTACAAGCCCAGATTCAGTAGAGTGGAAAGAGTTGTGTGGATACTCATGGTAACATTCTTCCTGACCCTCCTGATGACCACAATACTTGGAAGAGTGCCAAAAAGCATAACAAAGAGAGGAATAAGAAAACAGGCAGTGGCAGTAAAGGGGGTAATTCTAATACCCCAAAAAAGGGCAGGTAAGTTTCTTATCCCTTCTCTCTTTTTTTTTTTTTTTTTGGGTAAATTAGCTTGAAATTAAAAGGGGTTAAGCGAATGTACAGCCTACAAGGGGCATACCCCAGGGAGGACAAAATGAAAAAGAAAGAAAAAAAAGAAAAGAAAAGGTGCGTGGTCCCCGGCACAACCCGCCGGGGTGGAAAAATGAGTAGTACTGGCACATCCCGCCAGCATAGGTGTAAATAAGCAAAAATGCAATAACGTAGTAAGCGTAATGTCGTGCACAACCCGCAAGGCTAGGACAACGTGAAAGCATGCACATAAGTGAATAACATGTAGAGAGTCCTAAAAGGCTCCATTGCATGGAATGTGATTAGCCCGTGCTCGCTCCCATTAGCCTAGCCATTCCAAAGGAAAGGGAGGCATCGAGGAGATGAGCATGGGCTTTGCGGAAGAACATAACTAAGTGATGATAGTGTCAAATACCTCACCTAAGTAAGGGAAGTACTCATATGCTCAAGATCCGCCTGACCTCCACAGCGATAGCAACAACAACAGAAAACTCGGCGCCAAGGGTATGAGTCTCAGGTGGAACACCGGCAAAGCCCAAGGGAACCCCCCATAGAACCCTACACTGAACATAACCTAGTCCACCCAAAACTGTAAACACCCTCATCCAAGAACCACTGTCGTCGCAAACACCCAAAGAGATAGAGCAAGATCATAAACCCCGCCCCAAGGAATAAACCCCGGAACAGAGAAAACCAAGTCACCACTATGTAGAACACATCTAATGGTAATCTCCGCCATCGGGCTCTGAACACACACAATCAACCAAACGGTGCAACTATCCTAATCCATATAACACACACCCGGTAAAGTAACAGTGCCCCCTGTAATGAAAGTGGTACATGCAGAAAGAGCTCGGGGTCAGAGGCGGATGAGACTCCTTCTCTCTTTTTGTATAGGCAGCATACTTATTGATCTATCATCTGCCACTTTTGCTCTAGTATCTTTTGTCTATGTCAGTTAATCCTCTGCAATTTGGGTTTTGGAATATGAGGGGTCTAAACGATCCCCTCAAACAGAAAGAGGTTAGGTCTTTTGT
Organism: Vaccinium myrtillus; assembly: GCA_016920895.1. NCBI lineage: Eukaryota > Viridiplantae > Streptophyta > Magnoliopsida > Ericales > Ericaceae > Vaccinium > Vaccinium myrtillus. Next base: position 90,602 of record JADGMU010000490.1, on the reverse strand, counting down.
TAATAAAAACAAACTGTCTGTCATTGGCCTAGTTGAGCATAAAATAAAGGAGCATAATTTCAGTAGGGTATTTAGTTCCATGATTCCATTTTGGTCTTTTGGGATCCTACTATTGTGAAAGTCTTTGTCCTTGCTCAAACTAGCCAAGCTATCCGCTGTGGTATCCATTCAGTTACTGGTGACATAAATTTTACCGCCACTTTTGTTTATGGTTCAAATGATTACCATGAAAGAGATGCTCTGTGGCAATTCTTGAGTACTTGGAACAATCCTGGCCCTTGGGTTATCTTAGGTGACAAATGCGCTGAGGTATCCCTCTGACAAAGTGGGGGGTGATCCACATTGGCCATCCTACATGGACGATTTTGCTAAGTGTATAGCCTTCAATGAATTAGAGGATCTTAAATACACTGGCTGTCATTTCACTTGGTCTAACAACAAGCAAGACCCTTCTCATGTTGTTACTACTAAAATTGATAGGGTTCTTGTTAATGAGCAATGGATTAAAATGTTCTGTCACTCTAATGCTCATTTCCACACCCCTGGGATTTCTGATCATTCCCCCGTTGTGATCTCTCTAAACCCTTCTCCTAGGAATGCTAACAAGCCTTTCAAAAAAAAAAAAAAAAAAAAAAAACAAGCCTTTCAAGTTCTTCAATTTCCTTGCTGACCATCCTAAATTTCTTAGTGTTGTTCAGCAAGTATGGAGAAGTGTTATTATTAGTTTATCAAAAAAAAAAGTGTTATTATTGGTAATCCTATGTATGTAACAACTGAGAAGCTTCGGCTCCAACAAAAAGAACTCAAACAACTGAATACTAAAGAGTTTAGTGATATTTCCTCGAGGACCTTGGCTATTAAACAACAACTTGACATTGTAAAAAAAGGTTGAGAGCTTCTCTCTCTAAGTTTTAGAGAGAGAATGCACTCCCTTGTAATTTACTACCCATAGATCTGAGCTAGAGGTAATTTTATGCTCGAACAACATCTTCGATTTATCCAAAATCAAAGATCCTCACAAGGTTAGATTAAGTCCACGAGGTCTCTCGAATGGGTGCTGCTGTGCAAAAGGGGATAAGAGCCCCAATCAGCAGTGGGTTCCGAGAGTAATTACTACCAGGTGCTCTTCAGCATGACGAAATCAGCAGAGTAATGGGTTGCGGTAAAGCTAGGAAAATACACTTCGGAACTAGATCTGGGGGCTCTCAAAGTCAGGAAAATGTTTCAACCTTGGAAGCTAGATCTGGGTTTCAGAATTACATTTGCGGAGCAGCAATCGTGGCTGGGGGTTCGTCTTCATCTGATGATGAAAAATCAGATGGGGTATCATCTTCAGCTCACTCAAGAGTACATGACCCATCGTGTGGGGAAAGCTAATTCGTGTTCAACAGGGAGTCCATTAAACTCGTTCACAGCAACAACAACCAGCAGATTCAAGGTTGGTTAGTTCCATTTATCGTTGGGTCATGTGCGATTTCCAATTCCAATCGTGGCAGTTTAAGTTTTCGATTATTTGATGATTATTGTAGCTGTTCCATTGGGGAAGTTACATGGGTGTCGTGTGAGTTTCATCTTTTCAAACAGGAGTTTGGAGAAGAAGATGGGGCTACCCACCTGGTGCGATTGGGCATCAAAATCTGAACATGTGGTGGCCCACACCTTGGTACTCGTAAGAGCTGGTCAAATATTGTAAATCCGTGTACTGTAAAGCCGGTTTCATGGGTATTAGAGTTTTGAAAATTGTGGACCAGCTGTCTATGTAAGGCATACATCTGCCTTTGTGCGTACAACCCTTTGGGATAGCATGTGGGCCAGGGGCCACCAAGGAAATGCAGCAAGATTCGTGGTATTAAATGGTTTTGAAAGTAAGTGGTACACAACTGTACCCCACTATACAATTCCCAAACACTCTTTTGGTCCGATTAAGAGTTGATTTGCAATTAACAATTTTTTTTTTTTTTGGGTAATTCAGCTTGAAATTAAAAGAGGTTAAGCGAATGTACAGCCTACAAGGGGCATACCCCAGGGAGGACAAAATGAAAATAAAGAAAAGAGAGAAAAAATGCATACTCCCCGGCACAACCCGCCGGGGTGAGCAATTTGGAGGTCCTAGCATAATGCAAAATATAAGGGAAATCCCCGGTACAAATGTTCATAAGGGCAGTGATGGGCCCCTCAAATTGTTTCAACCGAAAAGGCTGAGTGAGTACAGTCCTTTGCACCGCTTTAACAGCTGCATGGTGGGTGGAAAACCTCTTGCTTGTATAATATTCATCGGCCCACTGCCCATTGTTCGTTTCAAAGCTGATTCACGGCTTGGATGTGGCCCCAACTTTGACCAAATCTTGCAATCTTGCACTTCTAGTGTAGCACCATTGTTGCACTTTGTTAAAGGCAAACACTACTTTTTGCGTGAAGTATAAAGGAAGTGGACCCCAAAAAAAAATTGCGTGTAACCCAAAAAAACCCATTACTTGGTTGGCTTTGGCTATGCGGTATAGCTGGGTGATCATGTTATGCGTGTAATGCCCAGAGAAAGACCAAGGTCCCACTTTACAACAACTATCTCGACTTGTGTGTTTGGTTACCCAAACAACCATTTTTGGTACTGTTCATCATCCTCATCAGAGGACATAACCAGTTTACTGCAACTGGGGTAGAACCCAGAGAAACCTTCAAAAAATCCATAGAATTGAGCAAAGCAATGCTCAATAAAAATCGACCCATAGCACTCTCGTTGGTCATATTTATTTCTGCCATATGAACCATCAACACAGCCGCATAACGGAGAAGGTCCAACTTTTTTTTTTGGGTAAATAAGCGTGAAAATAAAACGAGGCTAACCGAATTTACAGCCTACAAGGGGCATACCCCAGGAGGACAAAACAAAAGAAAAGAAAAGGCAAAAACAACAAAATAACTACCTCCCTAGCACAAACCGCCAAGGAGGGAGTGGGATGGCCAAAAGGCTACAATTGGGAACAAGTGTTTCTAAACCATCAGAAAGAGGGAGGAGAAACACTCATAAGGGAAAACAAGAACTTGAACCTAAAGAGAGAAACTCTCCATATACCGTTGGGAAGAAATTTTTAAAATTTCGCCATGACCCGTTCGTAATTGGAGCACCCTCAAGGTGCCAGCCACTGCTTATACAACAGCAGCAGCTGAAAAGGAAAAAAAGAGGAAGAGGTAGAGGTAGAATGCAGCAGCAAAGGTAGCACGCAGTAGCAGAATGCAGCAGCAAAGAATGTGTACACAGTGGCCGTGAGCTTTGGAGTAGGGATCTGGGACACATGGAGTGGGAGCCCAAAGTATACTTGGAGTGGGATCTGGGACACTTGGAATGTTGAAGTGTACCACAGTGGTATTGGCAAGGTATCAATAAGGTGCAGTTGCACCCTATATGGGAGGACGCCCCCTCCCCAAGGGGATCATACATGCCTAGGGACAACCCCCCAAGGCTAGGTTAAACAAGCTTGGGATTTTGGGCAGCATCTTGACAATACATGAAGCATTTCAGCCCTTTCAAGATGACAACACAACAGTAGAGAATTCATTTAAGAACTGGACTCTATACAACAAGGCTACTAGCAATGGATACGTAGATGCAGCTGTGTAGAATCTGGAAATAGCACTCTGAAATGCAGCAGCTTGGGTGGGACTGATACTTCACAGCCGTGAACAGCAGGGTATGACCGTGTGCAGCAAGTTACCAACAGCCCTTAGTAGGACACCTGGGCATTAGAGGGGCAACAAAAATCACACTTGGGCAGTAGCTGGTAGATTTTTTTTTTGGGTAAAATAGCTTGAAATAAAAAAGAGGCAAAAGAATATACAGCCTACAAGGGGCATACCCCAGGGAGGACAAAAAAGAAGAAAAAATGACAAGAAAATTGCGAGAAATGTAAGGAAATGGGGAGGCCAAACTTGGCAACATGGGGGATCTAACAGTAGGGGAAATCTTCTCAAGAAGATATAATGAAAATAATAAGAGTGTTTCTAAGCCATCTAGGGAGATGGATGAGAAACACCCAAATGATCTTGATGATTGACAATGGAGCTTGACATTGAGGCAAGAAGCTTGTACTTGGACTTGGACTGGATGAACTTAAAACATGAAGCTTGAAGCTCAGACATGGGAAGAAAATTTTGAAAATTTCGCCATGACCCGTTCGTAATTGGAGCACCCTCAAGGTGCCAGCCACTGCGTATACAACAGCAGCAGCTGAAAAGAAAAGAAAAGAGATAGAGGAAGAACTCTCAATAGCAGAACACAGCAACAGGTATCAGCCATAAGCATAGTAGAAGAGTAACCAGTGAAGCAAATATGTAGCAGCAGCAGTATGCATATCAATAAGGTGCAGCTGCACCTTATATGGGAGGACGCCCCCTCCCCAAGGGGATCATACATGCCATGGGACAGCCCCCCAAGGCTAGGCCAGAAATCTCAACATCGTGGATGCTGATCAGACACACAGCAGTCCAGATGAAACCAAACAACTCTAAGCAAATTAATAAGCAAGTGCAAACATGTAAAAGTAGGTTGCAACAGCCCTTGCAACCTATGTAATGAGCATAATCGAAATGCGAGCAGGTAAAAATCTATAGCAACAGCTCTTGCTATAGATAACAAGAACTTCAAGTGCAAGCAAGTAAGTATGCTTTCATGAGAATGAGCAAAATCATGAGCAAAACATAAGAACCTCCCATTCATGCAGAGATCCTTTGTGTTGCAGCATCTAATCTGCTGCAGTAAGCCCCTGGATAGCAACTAATCTGCTGCAGTAACACTGTTGCAGTAAGACCATTTAAGTAGATCACTCATCTCAGAAGGTCACATAGCAAAGTGATAGCAGCTCAAGGAACTGCAACCAGAGAAGCCCAACCATCATGATCCAGTCCTACAGACACAAACTACCCAAGTGGGTTGTTAGATTATATGTAGACCACACCACTTGTCTGGATTATCTGGGACAACCTGCCACTGGACATCAATTAGTGCATGATGATAGTAAAATAAATGGAAATCAAATTAGTGCACCACTTTGCTTAAATGCCACTTAGCCACACATTTACTACTCAGGTTCAGAATTAATTTGCCATGCTTCGCACAAATATAATGGGCCCTCAGGAATTTTATTAAGTGACAAGAGCCTGCTCCTAATATCAGAACATACCCTATTCACCACAAATGGAATTGTGTGTTGGGTATTCTGAAATTTCCTAAGGTTCCTTTCAATCCATATGTGATAGAGTGTGACAGTGAAGGATAGTTTGATGATAGTGCTCCTAAGCCCTCTCCCTCGATACACAGATAGGAAGGAAACCAACTGTTGGAGAGACTGGGACTGCCATGTGAGATGTGATTTGAGAGAGACCTCATCCCAAACCTTTTGGGTAAAGGAACAGTTAAAAAAGAGATGATTGTGATCCTCTTCCTCAGGACAGAAACTGCAGCAAGATCTATCCTTAATGCCAAAAAGTACTAATCTGTCCTCCGTGGACAGTCTACTTTGGATGGCAAGCCAACTAATCAGGCTGCATTTGGGTATGTGGAAAGGAAACCAGACAAGGTGGCTCCAACCAACATTAGGAAAATGGGTTCTAAGTTGCTCCCATAGAGAGGAGACAGTAAAAGAACCATTATTGCTAAGGGTCCATCTACATGTATCCTCAATAGGGGAGGGGTGATTGAGCATTGGAAGGGCAGCCCTGATTTCATTTAGTTCCCAAGTTTTGGTGATAGGGAATTTCCAATGATTGGTCCTGGTGAGAATGGTGGAAACTTTGGCATCCTCAGATAAACCAGAGTCATAGATGATGCGATTACCAAATTTCACAACCAGTGGACCCAAGGGATGCCAATTGTCGTGCCATAGAAAAGTGGAAGCTCCATCTCCAATTTGATAAAGGATGAATGGTTGAATGATAGGACGCAATTGAAGGAGTTTCCTCCATGTCCAAGAAGGGCTACTAGGCATTTTGATTTTCCAAAAGCTCTTACCTTTAAGTAAGTACGACTTCACCCATTGGCACCACATCGACTGCTCACCACCAGAGATGAGGTACCATATATGCTTGGCCATGGCAGCCTTGTTCCATACTTGGAGGGATTTAAAACCAAGACCCCCTTCCTTTCTAGGAGAGCACAAATGATCCCATGAGACCTTGGCACCAGTGTGCTTGAGGTCAGGGCCAGTCCAGAAAAAAGCTCTTAGAATTGATTCAACTTCCTTAAGTACCTTTTTGGGCAGAATAAAAATAGAGGACCAGTAAGTTTGCATTGAGAACAACACAGACTTAATTAGCTGGACTCTACCTGCATAAGAAAGAAATTTGTTGGCCCAAGACTTAGTACGACTTGTGATTCTCTCAATGAGAATTTGACAATCAGTGTATTTTAGTTTGGTGGATATGAGAGGAACTCCCAAGTAGCAGGTAGATTGCAACAGCCCTTGCAAACTACCAAGCTACACAAAATAATAACAAAATGCAAGAGCTATCACAAGAGTAATAACAGATTTACAATAAAAGCACTAGGTTGCAACAGCCCTTGCAACCCATAATATATATGCCATGAGCACACACAATAACAATAACAAATATATGTCCACATATAGTACTCAATTTGCCCATGCATGGAGGGGCACAAGATCTGACATTCACAAGTATAATGAACCTGTTCAACTCAAATCAAAACCTGTTCCATAGAGCCTATTCCTTAGAACCTGTAACCAGCAACTCAATTTGTATCAATTTGTATCAAGATAGCTACACAATTTGCAAATGAGGACTAGACCTGCACCACACACTACCCAATTGGGCCATTAGAGAAACCTTTGCAAATAAGAGTCAGAGTTGAGAGTATGTTAACATAACTCAAACCCAAATACATTAAGTGTTAGTGTGGGATGGGATGTTCCATGATGCTCTCAATGACATTGGACCAAGTGGTATTTTGTGAAGGGACAACAATCTGTTCCTAATCTCAATACATATCTTAGTCACCAATGAGGATACACTATGCTGTAGACCTTGAAATTTCCTAAGATTCCTCTCTATCCAGATATGATAGAGGGAGACAGTGAAAGTCAGTTTGGTCAAGGTGCTCTTGAGTCCCTTTCCTTTGGCTGTAGAAACAAGATTGGCAAGATTAGTGAGGGTTTGAGGCTGCCACATGAGCTGTGATTTAAGTGAAACAATCCCACACCTGTTTAGTGAATGGGCAAAGTTAAAGAATAGGTGGTCATTGGATTCCTCGGCGAAAGCGAAGCTACAACAAGATGTGCTCTTAATACCAAACAGACAAGTCTATCCTCGGTGGATAACTGTTTTGAATAGCAATCCAGCTAATCACACTACATCTGGGGATATGTGAGGGAAACCACACACTATCACTCCAACCAATTGTGGGGAATTTGGGTCTCAGCTGCTCCCACAAAGAGGAAACGGAAAAGAGTCCATCTCGAGTAAGTGTCCACCTGCAAGAGTCAGCAGGAGGGGGGGATGGAGTTATTAAGTGTAGGGAGATGGGATCGGATTTCATTTAACTCCCAAGTTTGAGTAATTGGGAAGGCCCATTGATTAGTGGTACTCAGGATGGAGGACACCAAGGTATTATCAGGCAACCCTGCATCATATATCACACGATTACCAAATTGCTCGACAAGAGGGCCCGAGGGGTGCCAATTGTCATACCACAATGAAATGGAAGATTCGTCGCCAACATGGGATTTAATGAAGGGTTGAACAAGGGGGCGAAGTTGGAGCAGCTTTCTCCAAGTCCATGAGGGGTTGCAAGGGATTTTAACTTGCCAAAAACTCCTCCCTTTAAGTAAGTACGATTTTACCCATTGGCACCACATAGATTGCTCTCCGCCGGAGACAAGGAACCAAATGTGTTTGGCCATGGCAGCCTTGTTCCAAGTTTGAAGAGACTTAAAGCCTAACCCTCCCTCTTTCCTAGGAGAGCATAGGTGATCCCAAGAAACTTTAGCTCCAGTGTGCTTAAGATCAGAGCCGGTCCAAAAGAAGGACCTGAGTATGGCTTCAATCTCCTTAACCACCTTCTTAGGCAGAATAAATATGGAGGACCAATACGTTTGCATAGAGAATAGAACAGACTTAATCAGTTGAATCCTCCCAGCGTATGAGAGGTACTTATTTGCCCATGATTTAGTACGATTTGTGATTCTATCAATGAGGGCTTGACAGTCGGAATACTTGAGCTTGGTGGAGATAAGGGGAACACCGAGGTATCTCACAGGGAGAAAACCTTCACGAAATTGTAAAGCATCAAGTATAGCCTGTTTGACAGTAGGAGGGACGCCCGAAAAGAATATATTGCTCTTTCCCGGGCTAGGAGAGAGGCCAGACAAGGACTCAAACTCGGAGAGAGCCTCCTGAATGCAGATAATGGATTTAAGTTCACCTTTGCAAAAGATCATCAGATCATCAGCAAAATGCGCGTAAGTTCCAAAATGCTGCAAGCTCTATTTCAGCTGTGGTGAGCAAGATTCACTCAGTCATTAGACAAAGGTTGATGTCCCTGGATTTTCCCAATGGCCCTCAAACTGATTGTCTACTGGCTCAGTGGAATATTGTTCCTAGTTGACTATATGGCAGGAAATGGGGTTCATTTTATCCATGCATTGTGTTATATCTTATGATGTCTTCTGTTTAGCTCCAGTTCAGAAATGCAGGTTCATAACAGGTTCAGTCCAAGGCTTAAGCAAGGACTTAACAGGGGTTCATAACAGGTTCTGTTTGTCTCCTTGGAAGGAGGCATTCCATGGTTGATACTTTGATACTGTCTCCAAGGATGGAGGCAATCCTTGTTTATTTTTTCTGTCTCCAAGGATGGAGGCAATCCTTGCTTATTTTTTCTGTCTCCAAGGATGGAGGCAATCCTTGTCTTTCATTTCATAACTGTTGATTGTTCTTCATTTCATAAATGCTATTTTGCATGCTTCACTGCTGTTGTCTGCTGTTTTGATACTGTTGTACACTTTGCTGCTGCACTCTGCCAATCTGGGCAGTTTCTACCGCTGGTGCCGTCACCTAGCCATGGGGGGTTGTCCCTAGGCATGTTTGTTCCCCTTGGGGAGGGGGCTTCCTCCCGCTTCCTAGCCTTGGGGGGATGTCCCTTGGCATTGCACTGTATTTACCACTAGTTTAGCTAGTCAAGTGAAGGATATCTGCCTTCAACAACAGTCAAGCTCAAAACAAATCACAAACCAAGGGATGTCCTCAACATACAGCAGTTTGCTGTAGCATTGTCAGCATACTGCTGCTTCTTACAATTATGCTATCTGCTGCAGAGTCTGCTATTGGAATTCTGCCTCTATCTCCTTCTTTTCTTTTCTTTTTTCAAAGTTAGGACTTTGATTGATTTCACCTTGAGGGTGCTCCTAGTGAGAACTTCCATGACAAAAATAATCCCAAGTCTGAATGTCTCTATGTCATGCCATGGTTTTAAGTGCCCAAGTCCTGTATTTTCAGCATCTATGCTTAGTAGATATTCCCTATTACACCCTCATTTTGTTGCCGGTTGGCTTAGTTTTTTTCTTTTTTTCATTTTTTCATTTTGTCTCCTGACCCCTTGTAGGCTTTCCGTTTAGCCCTTTTTATTTTCATTATCCAAAAAAAAAAAAAAAAAAAATGGACTTTGAGATTTCTCTTTAAGGAGTTGGTGAGAACTTCCATGACAATAACAATAGATAGGAAGACAGGGGATCACCTTGTTCGAGACCTTTCTTACCCATAATGGAGCCCGTGGCTTCTCCATTAATGCTCGAGTAGTTGGCGGTGGTGATACGGGCCTTGATCCATATTATCATTTGAGGATGGAAATTCATAGAGACAAGAGTGTCCCATAAGAACTCCCATCTAACATTATCGTAGGCCTTCATAATATCTACTTTAAGAGCACATTTAGGAGAAGTGGAAGCATTATGATAACCTCTCATGATTTCCTGGGTAAGGAAGATGTTGTCAGTAATTCTCCTACCTTTAACAAACCCTGATTGAACAGGGTCAATGAGGTGGGGTAAAACAGCTTGAATTCTTTTTGCAAGGATTTTAGCAATGCATTTGTAAATAGTGTTGCAGCATGAGATGGGTCTAAAATCCCCAACCTTCGAGGGATTGGGGATCTTAGGGACAAGAGCAATGCTAGTAGAGTTTGCCTTAGTGAGGAGTCTACCAGATCTGAAGAAATTCCTCACAGCCGAAGTGACCTCATTGCCAACAATGCTCCAAGATTTCTGGAAAAACCCAGCATTGTACCCGTCAGGACCAGGGGCTTTGTTGGGGTTAAGAGACATGAATGTCTCTTTGATTTCTTGATTGGAGATCTCGGAGATCATGGCATCTCTATGAGAATCCGATAGTCTGGGTGGATATCAACTGATTAACCCTAGAAGTTCCAGAATATCCCGAGGCATGGACAGTACCCAACAGGGAGGTATAATAATCTACAAAGGTAGATTTAACCTCGATAGGATCATGTGTGATAGAACCATTTGGAAGGACCAGACTAGTGATTTTGTTCCTGTTCCTATTGTGAGATATAGATTTAAAGAAAAATGAGGTACATTGATCTCCCAACTTAAGCCATTGAATCCTAGATTTCTGTTTAGCAAAACTTTCCTCAGCCCTAGCCAAGATAAGATATTGCTTACATAAGTCTCTCTCAAGAGCTTGCTTAGATGGGTCAGAGGGATCAACACCAAGATCAGTTTGAACCTGATCAAGATGATGCCTAGCAGCCAATGTTCTCTTTGTAATATCACTGTACTCCCTAGTATTAAGATTCTTAAGTTCCAATTGGAGACGCCTGAGCTTCTCACAAGCAACATACATAGGATTACCAATGATTACACCCCTCCAAACTTTTTGAACAGTGGATAAGAAATCAGGGTGTTCAGTCAGGAAGTTAAAGAATTTGAAAGGTTTATGAGCCTTCCTGGTTTCTGGATTAAGATACACAATAGCAGGGGAATGATCAGAGATTCCAGGAGGGGAGAAATGGGCATTAGAACAAGTATGAGTCTTGATCCAATGCTCATTAACCAAAACCCTGTCAATCTTGGTAGCAATGTATTGAGTGCAAGTTTGCTTGTTAGACCATGTGAATTGACAGCCAGAATATCTAAGGTCAGCAAGCTCAGTGGAAGCAATACATTTATTGAAATCCTCCATGTGTGAGGGCCAACTCTGATCACCACCGATCTTCTCAGATTGGTATCTAATAGCATTGAAGTCACCTAAAATAATCCAAGGATCTGAACAAGTCCAATTAATCAAGTCATGCCAGAGCTCCTCTCTCTCCAGATAGAGATTAGAGCCATAGACAAAAGTAGCAGAAAATTGGAGATCTCCATTCAGAGTCTGGACTTTACAATGTATGGCTTGGGAAGACTGAGCAAGGATACTCAGATTAAGAACAGTAGGGTCCCAAACCACACAAATTCTACCACTTGGAGCAATAACTGAGTTATGTGCAAATGACCAGAAGGGAAACATAGATTTAAGAGTCCTAGCACAATTAACCTCCTTTATTTTATGTTCAATGAGCCCAAAAAGTGATAATTTATTTGTTTTGACAAAAGAAACAACCTCCTTTTGTTTAATAGGGTCATTAAGACCCCTCATGTTCCAGAATCCAAAATGAAGAGGTGTTTTAGACATCAAAAAGGCAAAAGATAGGAAGCATTAACATACTGCCAATAAAAGAAGGAAAGTTTACCTTTTTTTGAGGGGGGTAGTCTTCTTCCCCCCTTGATTGCTCCCGTGAGTATACTTATTCTTCTTCTTTTTGCTGCTGTTAGAAGGTTTGAAGGATTGGGAAGATTCAGCCCTTTTACCATCCTCCTGGTTAGTGTCAACAGCCTTGCTTAAACCTGGATCGTCCACCCGAGTGCTGTCTTCCCCATCAGAAATTGGAGGCTTAGGAGTTCCAGAACCTTCTTTTGACATTGCTGTAACCGGCTCAGAGGTGACAGGGGGGCAATCATCTGCCATAAATTCTTCATCTAGATCCTCACTGTCATTATCCGAGAGAGGAGCATCTGATTTAATATCCCCAAGAGATGTATCACTGGTGATGGGAACAAACTTAGTGACAGCTTCTAGAGCTGATATCCCTCCTTTATTCAAGGCTGCTGCTCTACCTATGACTTGCCATTCCTCCCCAGTAGGTTTCTGCCCTGTAGTACCCGGTTGCTCAGCGGTACCGGAAGTGGAAGGAGTTTGAGAGCTTTTGGAAGTACACGAATCAGTTGAGTGCCCAAATATCTTGCACCTCGTACATTTTGATGGCAGCCATTGAAATTCAATAGGAACCACTACAGAGTCACCATTAACTATTACTTGAACTTCATTAGGTAGCTCATCTCCAGCCTCAATTTCCACGCAGACTCTGGCGAAATCCAATCTCTGCCTTTTAGCAGTAGCATTATCCACATGAATTGGCTTCTCAATTGGCTTCCCAACAGCTTGAACTTCACAACGCCAGAAACCATAAGGAATTACCACTCCGCCGTGACATCTAGTCACCTAACGGACGTGAACTGATACGGGGAAGATGAACAAGCTAAAGGGAGTCGTACCTGAAACTGTGAAGCAGCCGATTGGTGTTCTCTAGCAGATCACTTAGAATAAGTGGAGTTTCTGAGATGAAACCAAACCCATCTCTGGACGTTAACCAGATTCTTGTAGGTTGATGGTTGTTGTTGAAATGGTAGACAAATAGGGACCCAAAATGGAACCCCATATGACCAAATGATGATGCTGCTGGTGGTTGTTGTTGTAAAGGAGACCAAAATCCCCTTTTGAAACGAATCAGATGGGAAGAAAAACAACCCGAGATCTTGTGAGGGTCTTTGGTGAAGATAAATCAAAAGATGGTGCTCAAATCTTGAGCGTGAAGGTGTAAACCCATCTGTAAACAGATGTTGAGGTCAGATTATCAAAAAATATGGTAGCTTTTGGGGTTGGGGGGAGTGCATTCTCTAGAGAGAGAAGCTCTCAACCCCCTCAGCACAAAGGGCTGATGTTGGAATGACTAGCAAAAATTACAGAACCTTTAGCCAAGGAGTTTTTCATCAATTATTACGCAATTAACAATTCGTGTGGCCTTTACCTTGGGCCCACACCATGCAGAACTTGAATATTTATGTTCAAGACTGGAGCGTGTAACAGTCAGTGGGCCGTATAATCATGGCCACTAAACTGACCCATTAAACTGCATTAGCAAACAGATTGGGGTTTCGGTCCTTGTACTGCTGCTGACTTCCTCGCGTATCAGTTCTCTCCCATTATGTGCCATTGGTGGCACGGTGGAGGAGGTAATACCATTTTTGGCTCCTGGCGCATAGGTGGTCTATAGCAGGATGGTATCTGAGCTCCATCTCTTGTGCATTTGAACATAGTCCTCACGTTTATTGTTCTATTTTTCTCTTGCTTGGTTACGGTTGCGCATCTGGAAATTGGTCATGGCTGTTTATCGGCGTTTGGCAGAGATTGACATGGGTCCGAAGGCGTAGTTACTTAGGTTGATGGCCCAAGTTTCTATGGGTTGGGGTTCTTCGAGGGGGACGGAGTTTACCCTAGGGCTGACCCTAGTCATGGTTCTGCCTTAGCATGGTCCGAAGGTCTCATCCACCTTTGGCCCCGAGTTCCTTGTGCGTGTACTGTTTTCGTTGTGGGGGTCACTTTTGGATTTACTCCAATTATCTCATTTATGGTTCTATTTTCTCCTGATTGGTAGTGGTTGAGCAATTGGAGTTTGGTTATTCTTCTACTTTTATGATCCTGCTAGGCGGATCTTGAGCATATGAGTACTTCCCTTACCTAGGTGAGGTATTTGACACTATCATCACGTTCTTCTGCAAAGCGCATGCTCATGTCCTTGATGCCTCCCTTTCCTTTGGAATATCTAGGCTAATGGGACGCGAGCACGGGCTAATCACATTCCATACAGTGTGCCCTTTAGGACTCACTACATGTAATTCATTTATATGCATGCTTTTCACTTTATCCTAGCCTTGCGGGTTGTGCACGGCATTATACAGCTATCGGCTAAGCTTATTACATTTGGATTTTGCTTATTTACACCTACGCTGCGCGGGATGTGCCAGTACTACTCATTTTCCCACCCCGGCGGGTTGTGCCGGGGACCATGCACTTTTCTTTTCTTTCTTGTCTTTCTTTTTTCATTTTGTCCTCCCTGGGGTATGCCCCTTGTAGGCTGTATATTCGCTTAACCCCTTTTAATTTCAAGCTTATTTACCCAAAAAAAAAAAACTTGACATTGTTCAAAAGGACCTTGGGGCAGACCCTAAAAATACCAATAACCAACTCCTTGAAAGGGTGATGTGCAGACAGTACATGCTGTTGGCTAGAGCTGAGGAGAGCTTTGCCAAGCAGAAATCTAGGGTACAGTGGCTCAAGCTCGGGGACCAGTGTACTTTATATTTTTTCAAGTCCATATCCCAAAATAGAAATAGAGGTAGAATCACTAGCCTGGTGCTCGGTGATAATAGTCTCACTTATGATATAGGTGAGATTAAGTCTACCTTTTTTTTTTTTTTTTGGATAATTAAGCTTGAAAATAAAAGGGGCTAAACGGATATACAGCCTACAAGGGGCATACCCCAGGAGGAAAAATGAAAAAAGAAAAGAAAAGAAATGAAAACTATGCCAGACGGCAACAAAATGAGGGGAGGCCCAAAGGCTACATGAGGAGAAAAAAGGGATAGCCAACTAAGGCAAAGATGGTAATACAATAGAGCTAATAAAGTAGCGAGATAACTCAACAAGAGTTGTTACAAAAGGATGCTTGTCTTGTTGAGTACTATACTCAGTTGTTGGGCACCCCTCATTCCACTCAATACTCTGGTAGCTCAAGGATCGATCAGCTTATTAAATCTAAACTTTCAGACTCTCAAAGAGTTTCCATGATTTCTGAAATCTCAAACTTTGAGATTAAGGAAACCTTCATGTCACTTAATCCCAATAAAGCCCCTGGTCCTGACGGTTATAATGCTGGATTCTTCCAAAAAGCTTGGGATGTTGTGGGGACAGATGTGACATCAGCTGTTAGGAATTTTTTCAGATCTGGTAAGCTCCTCACTAAAGCTAATTCTACCAGTGTTGCACTTGTCCCTAAAATTCCAAATCCCTCGAAAGTTGGGGATTATAGGCCAATTTCCTGTTGTAATACCTTTTTTTTTTTTTTTTTTTGGTAAATCAGCTTGAAAATAAAAGGGGCTAAACGGATGTACAGCCTACAAGGGGCATACCCCAGGAGGAACAAAAGAAAATGAAAAGAAAAAAAACAAAACAGAAAAAGAAAACATAAGGTGGCCAATTGGCTACATAGGACTAAGGAAATCCTACATAGGACTAATTGGCTACATGGTGAGTATTTGAATAAATCCTGCATTTGGACTTTGCTGTGCAACAGCACGCGCAAAGGTTTCTTGGCTATGCCCGGATGAAATTGATGACCGATACTAATTCATTGTCTCTAGGCATTCGGTCCAGACTGGGTCCAGATTTGTCCAATTTTCAACATGTTACTAACCTTATTGATGGCAGCCATTCGGTCCAGATTTGATTCATATTAGGAAGGGATTTGCTGCTCGAAATGTTGCCCTAACTGCAGTATGGTCATCTTCCATTCTGTGGTTCTACATGATAATTATAGAATCCCAAAATATGCTTACCCAATGGGGGATGTCCATGGGACCCATCTCAATTCATGTAAACTCATGTAGATTTTGTTTTACAAGTGCATTGCTAAAATCTTATCCAAGAGGATCCAAGCTGTACTACCCCATCTCATTGATCCAGTTCAATCTGGATTTGTTTAGGGTAGGAGAATAACAGATAACATCTTCCTCACTCAGGAAATAATGAGGGATTACCATAAGCATTCCTCCTCACCTAGGTGTGCACTTAAAGTTGACATTATGAAAGCATATGACAATGTAAGATGGAACTTCCTGTGGGACATTCTTAAATCTATGAATTTTTTTGGGTAAAAATAAATCTATGAATTTCCACCCCCAAATGATTCAATGGATCAAAGCTTGTGTTACAACAGCTAACTACTCCCTGAACATCAATGGGGAGCCCACTGGTTTCATCAAGGGTAGGAAGGGCCTGAGGCAAGGTGACCCATTGTCCTCTTACCTATTTGTCATTGTTATGGAAGTGCTAACTCAAATACTTAAAGAGAAGTCCCTCAATCCCAACTTCCACTTCCATTGGAGATGTGACAAGACAAAGATTATCAACCTCTGGTTTTTTTTTTTTTTTTTGGGTAAATAAGCTTGAAAATAAAAGGGGCTAAACGGATATACAGCCTACAAGGGGCATACCCCAGCAGGACAAAGAAAAAACAAAGAAAATATGATAAAACTAGGCCAACCGGCAACAAAATGGGGGAAGGCCCAAAGGCTACATGAGGAGTAACAGGGAATATCTACTAAGCATAGATGCTGATAATACAGAAACATATGAACTATTGCAGTGTTCTAATACAGGCAAATGAGGCTCTTGCTGAGTTTGAAGCCCTCTCTGGACTCTCCCCTAGTCCAGGCAAAAGTAACATTTTCTTCTCCGGAGTTCCCCCCTCAATTAAAGCTGCCATTCTTGATCTTCTTGGGTTTATAGAGGGCTCCCTCCCTGTTAGATACCTGCGGGTCCCTCTCATCTCCACTAAGCTCAAGTACTCAGACTGCAAGTCTCTCATTGATAGAATCACCAATCGTACCAAATCTTGGGCAAACAAGTACTTATGCTGGGAGAGTACAACTCGTGAAATCTGTCCTTTTTTCCATGCAGACGTCTTGGTCCTCTATATTCATTCTCCCAAAGAAGGTCATTAAAGAAGTTGAATCTATTCTTAGATCCTTCTTCTGGACTGGATCTGAACTCAGGAACACTGGGCCTAAAATATCTTGGGAGCAAATGTGCTCCCCTAAGAAAGAGGGAGGCTTGGGCTTTAAATCCCTTCAAGTTTGGAACAAGGCTGCTATGTCTAAGCATATTTGGTACTGGTCTCGGGGGGAGAGCAATCCATGTGGTGCCAGTGGGTGAAATCTTACTTACTCAAAGGTAGGAGTTTTTGGAAAATTAAAATTCTCAGTAGCCCTTCTTGGACGTGGAGGAAGTTGCTCCAACTTCGTCCTCTCATACAATCATACATTCAGTATAAACTTGGGGATGGTACCAACACATTCCTTTGGCATGATAATTGGCACCCCCTTGGACCTTTATCTACAAAATTTGGAAATCGCATCATTTATGATTCTGGTATACCTGATAATGCCAAGGTGTCTGCCATACTGGACCACAATAACCAATGGAAATTTCCCATCACACAAACCTGGGAATTAAATGAGATTAGAGATGCTCTCCCTCCTATTCATGGGGTTAGCTCCTCCCATACTGATACTTGCCAGTGGACTCTTGCCCAAGATGGACAATTTAAGGTATCAACTCTTTGGGACAAACTTAGGACTCATTCTCCTCCTGTTGTGTGGAGTCCTATTTTTTTGGATAAATAAGCTTGAAAATAAAAGGGGCTAAACGGATATACAGCCTACAAGGGGCATACCCCAGGAGACAAAATGAAAAAAAGAAAAAAAGAAGAGAAAAAACTAAGCCAACCGGCAACAAAATGAGGGAAGGCCCAAAGGCTACATGAGGAGTAATAGGGAATATCTACTAAGCATCGATGCTGAAAATACAGGACTTGGGCTCACGGCATAAAGCCATGGCATGACATAGAGACATTCAAACTTGGGATTACGGATTTTTGAAAATTTCGCCATGACCCGTTCGTACTTGGAGCACCCTCAAGGTGCCAGCCACTGCCGATACAGCAGCAGCTGAAAAAAGAAAAGAAAAGAAAGAGATAGAGGCAGAATTCCAATAGCAGACTCAGCAGCAGGTAGCATAATAGTAAGTAGCAGCAGTATGCTGACTTGGAACTTGGTGACAATGCTACAGCAAACTGCTGTATGTTGAGGACAACCCTTGGATTGTGATTTGTTTTGAGCTTGACTGTTGTTGAAGGCAGATATCCTTCACTTGACTAGCTCAACTAGTGGTAAATACAATGCAATGCCAAGGGACATCCCCCTTAGGCTAGGTAGCGGGAGGAAGCCCCCTCCCCAAGGGGAACAAACATGCCTAGGGACAACCCCCCATGGCTAGGTGATGGCACTGCCGGATTGGCACAGTATCAAAACAGCAGACAACAGTAGTGAAGCATGCAAAATAGCATTTATGAAATGAAGAACAATCAACAGTTATGAAATGAGAGACAAGGATTGCCTCCATCCTTGGAGACAGTAAAATAAACAAGGATTGCCTCCATCCTTGGAGACAGTATCAAATAGTATCAACCATGGAATGCCTCCTTCCAAGGAGACAATGCAACCAAACAGGATACAACAAAACCCCTGTTAAGTCCTTGCTTAAGCCTTGTACTGAACCTTCGCCCTTACATGTCCATGGGGGATAGATTGGTCCAGTTTGGAGTCATTGACTCCCCGTGCTGTAGTTTTTGCTCTGACACAGAAAGTCATGATCATCTTTTCTTTAATTGTCCCTTTACCAAAAAAGTTTGGGAGGCTGTGTCTCTTGAATCCCAGTTCACCTGGCAATCACACTCATTCTCTAGTCTGGTCTCTCAACTTTCCACTTTCCAAGGGAAAGGCCTGAGAAGCTCCCTTGCTAGGCTGTCCTTCACTGTTACAATTTACCATGTCTGGATTGAAAGAAACAATAGGAAGTTTCAGAAGTTGCAGCATCCTGTTCCATCTGTTGTTGCTAGGATTTGTCTTGATATTAGGAACAGATTGATGTCTCTCAATAAAATCCCAAGTGGACCAAATGCCTTAATGGAATCTTGGAACATTGCTACTAACTCCTAATCTGTGGCATATGATGGATGGGCATGCTTTCATTTTCATTTCATATATTAAGTATGATGGACTGGTCCAAGGTCTGGGAGGCCAATAAACATTGAGCTTAGCAAGAAGTTGATTCCAAATTTGTGATGTGAAGGAACAATTAAAGAACAAATGATCATGACTCTCACCACTTGGGCAGAAGCTGCAGCAAGAAAGAGACTTAGTGCCAAACAAGACCAGCCTGTCTTCAGTGTACAGTCTTTCTTGAATGGCAACCCATGTAACAAAACTGCATTTGGGTATATGGCCAGAAAACCAAACACAATGAGACCATGGGACCTTAGGGAAAGGTGTCCTAAGTTTATTCCAAAGGGATTTCACTGTAAAACCACCACATGCAGTGAGAGTCCATCTGTGAAGATCATTTTCCTCAGTACTAGGGTCAGGGAAATTAATGAGGCTTGTTCTGACCTCATTAATTTCCCAGGTTTGGGTAATAGGGAAAGCCCACTTGGAGTTCCTGATAATTGAGGAGACCTTAGTATGTTTAGGAAGCCCAATGTCATAAATGATCCTATCACCATACTTATCAGCCAAAGGACCCAATGGATGCCAGTTGTCATACCAGAGGGAGGAGCTCTGACCATTACCAATGACAGTTTTGATGAAGGGTTGGATGGTGGATCTAAGATTGAGGAGCTTCCTCCAGGTCCAAGTGGGACTACTAGGCATCCTGAGTTGCCAGAAGTTTTTGTCCTTGATTAAATAGGACTTAACCCATTGACACCACATCGATTGTTCACCCCCTGAGATAATATACCAAATGTGTTTAGCAATGGCGGCCTTGTTCCAAACTTGTAAAGCCTTGAAACCAAGGCCACCTTCGTCTTTGGGAGCACATAAATGCTCCCAAGACACTTTGGCACCAGATTTCTTTAGATCGGGGCCAGACCAAAGGAAAGCCCGCAGCACAGACTCCACTTCCTTGGTGACTTTTTTGGGCAGCAGGAACAGAGAAGACCAGTATGTTTGCATGGAGAACAACACATTTTTAATCAGTTGAACTCTCCCAGCATAGGTCAGATCTCTGTTAGTCCAGGACTTAGTTTTAGAGATAATTCTATCAACCATAGGTTTACAATCCAAATGGGTTAACTTGGTGGAGAGAAGGGGAACCCCAAGGTATTTCACAGGAAGAAACCCCTCTCTAAATCCAAGTATACTCAGAATATTTCCTCTAGTAGTTGTATCAACACCAGAGAAGAAAATTTGACTCTTTGCGGGGCTAGGTTTCAAACCAGACAATGATTCAAATTCAGACAAAGATGTCTGGATGTGTTGAACAGACCCGACATCCCCTTTGCAAAAGATCATAAGATCATCTGCAAAGCACAAATTAATGATTTTGTTTTTATTACATTTCCAATGAAAATGGAAATCAGATTGTGAAGATTTTTCCCTTAAAATGCATGTAAGAACCTCCATAACAATCACAAAGAGATAAGAGGAAAGAGGGTCGCCTTGTCTAAGGCCCCTCTTCCCATCAATGAGTCCAGTATTCTCACCGTTGATGTTCAAAGTGTAATTTGCAGTAGTCACACATGCTTGCAGCCATTTAATCATAGTGGGGTGAACATTCATGCTAGTAAGGACATCCCAAAGAATCTCCCATCTAACATTGTCGTAGGCTTTCATAATGTCTACTTTCATAGCACACTTGGGTGTAGAAGTGGATTTATGATAGCCGTGCATAAGCTCCTGGGTAAGGAAAATATTGTCTGCAATCCTCCTTCCCTTCACAAATCCTGATTGAACAGGGTCAATGAGGGAAGGGAGAGCAGCCTGGAGTCTCTTAGCAAGAATTTTTGCAATACATTTATAGACGGTATTACAGCAGGAGATGGGTCTAAAATCACCAACCTTAGATGGGTTTGGGATCTTAGGGAGAAGAGCTACAACAGTAGCATTTGCTTTCCTCAGCATCTTACTAGACCTAAAAAAGTTCTTGACTGCTGCTGTAATTTCATAACCAACAACAGGCCATGCTTTTTGAAAGAAACCAGCATTAAACCCATCAGGACCAGGTGCTTTTTGAGGGTTCAAGCTCCAGAGGGTATCTTTAATCTCAGCATCAGTAACAGTTTGGACCATACTCAAACTTTGTTCATCAGTTAATTTCCTTTGGATTAATTCATTAACTCTCTTAGAACCATCATATTGGGAATTGTGAGGATTTCCCAGGAGGTCCTTGTAGTAGTTAACAAAGGTAGACTTAATTACCTTGATATCCTGGGTATATGTAGAGTCACCAAGGGTAATACTGGTGATCATGCTCCTATTTCTGTTATTGCTAACAGATTTAAAGAAGAATGAGGTACACTGATCACCAAGTTTAAGCCACTGAACTCTAGACTTTTGCTTTGCCAAACTCTCCTCGGCTCTAGACAAAGCGATGTACTGTTTAAACACAGCTTTTTCTTCAGCTTGTGTGATGGGATCAGCAGGATTAGATCCCAGAACTTTTTGCAATTCATCAAGCTGAACCTTGACTTTTTGAACCCTATCAGAGACAGCACTGTATTCTTTAGTATTGAGTTTCTTTAGCTCAACTTGGAGAAACCTCAATTTCTCAGTAATGCAAAACATGGGGTTCCCAATGACAATGGTTCTCCAAACTCCCTGAACTGTGGGAAGAAATAGAGGATTATCAGCAAGGAAATCAAAAAACCTAAAGGGTTTAGGAGTAGGTCTAGGTGGAGGGGAGAGACTCACCACAGAAGATGAGTGATCAGACACTCCAGGAGTAAGGAATAAAGCACTAGAATAAGGAAAAACCCTCATTCTGCTTTCATTAACCAA
Source organism: Vaccinium myrtillus (assembly GCA_016920895.1). NCBI lineage: Eukaryota > Viridiplantae > Streptophyta > Magnoliopsida > Ericales > Ericaceae > Vaccinium > Vaccinium myrtillus. The sequence continues at coordinate 68,811 of JADGMU010000490.1, read as the reverse complement.
TACTCTATCAATCTTGGTGGAAATGTGATTGGGGGGGTCTTGTCTGTTGCTCCAGGTGTAGAAGCAACCAGAGAACCTGAGATCATCTAGCTCGCAAGAGTAAAGACTCTTATTAAGATCATCCATATGGGGTGGCCAGCTAGATGAGCCACCAGATTTCTCCCTAGGAGATCTTATCGCATTGAAATCCCCAAGAGTAATCCAAGGAGAGTTGGTCCTAAGATTGAGAAGGCTACTCCATAGATTTAGTCTATCACTATGATCATTAGCACCATAGACAAAAGTAGCGTAGAACATTACCCCAGAAAGAAGAGCATGGACCTCACAATGAATGTATTGGCTGGCCTTGCTCAACACATTAACAGCAAAAATGTGAGGATCCCAACACACAAAAATCCTACCGAAGGGGGCAAGATCATAATTATGTACAAAGTGCCAATGTGGGCAAATAAAGTTCAAGACCCTCTTGGCATTGACCTCCTTAACCTTATGTTCTAGAAGCCCAATCAAAGACAATTTATTATTGGTGATGAACTTTTTGGCTGTCTTTTGTCTAAGAGGATCATTAAGACCCCGCAAGTTCCAAAACCCAAATTGTAGTGTTGTATTCATCATAAAAATGACAGAAGCTAAACTACATAGCAGATAAATAGGAAGTATTGGATGCTATCAAAAGAGTGAGCGAAAGAGTTACCGCCCTTTCATGTGAGGGGAAGCCTTCTGATTGCTTCTCCCTTTCTTCTTCTTCTTGTTAGAGACAACTTTGAAGTCCTCTCCATGCATAAATTCGACTTCCATATCTCCACTGTCACTGCTGGATGGAAGATGCTTGGGAGTTGGTGAAAGGGCTGGTGCATAAGGTGGTTTTGGCTCAGGAACAAACCCTCCTCCATCCATCCTATGTGCCTGTTCTTCCTTAGAAGATACCTCTTCGTAGTTCTTTACTTCTGCTATTGGAATACTTCCATCCAAAGTATTTGTTGAAGTAACAACCTTAGTAACAACATCAAGGGCTGCACTTCCTCCTTGTGTCAGAGCCTTTATAACTTTAGCCTGGACCACTGGATCTTTATCAGAGATCTGAGTTTCTACAGGTTGTTTCCCCAGACTTTCCTCTGAGTCAATTGTAGCTGTTGGTTCCTGTTTTGGTCTGCATTTGTGCCCAAATACTTGGCACTCAGAGCATTTGGCTGGTAGCCATTGATATTCCACTCTAATAACAACTGATTCCCCATTAGCTCTAATCACCACCTCATCAGGAAGTACGTCACCTGCTGAGATTTCTACACACACTCTTGCATAGTCCAGTCTTTTTTTGCTTGCTGTAGCATTGTCAATGTGGATTGGCCTTCCTATTGAGCTAGCAATGCGACTGAAACCTGATTCGGTCCAGCATTCCAGGGGCAGCTTATGGAGTTTAACCCACGCGGGAATAGATGAAGGGTGAGCTGTTGTGGGCACCAACATACGTCTCCAATCCATAAGAACCAAATAGCGCCTAGAAAAGAAGTATGGACCACCTTCTAGAACTAGCAATTTGGAAGCTTCATCTTTAAACACGAAGAAAAAACAGGACCCAATCTGTTTGATTGAGACAGGAGCATTCTCCTTCCAGACCGCTCGGGTTGTGGCGCTCAACAGGTTATAGGGCATTTTCCCATCTAGGAAATACCCAATCAAACAATGGTTCCAGGAGTTTGTATCCATGTCTGAATCTTCCAGCTCCACCACTTTTTTGTAACTCAGGGTGATGCACTAGTTTCGTGGTTTTTGAGGGAGCCTGAGCCTTAAATAAAGAGGCCCAGTTTGGGGCTTTACCTGATTTCTGAGTGGCATCTGCTTCATTCCTGGATTGGGATGGTACGGGCAATTCAGCCTCGACAATATCCCCTTCAAGATACCGAGCTGGGGATTTTGGGATGGGGTGACCTTCCTGAAGATACTGGATCTGATTAGTGAGCTGGGAAAGATCAATGTCCATTCCCGATTTTTTCAACTCTGCTTCCATGGATTGGACCAGATCTGCAATTTTTTCTTCTCTTCTAAGACGCTCACTCTCCATCTGGAAAGCCTCTTGCAGCTTCCTAGAGGAATTAGGGCTAGAGATTCCGGGGCTATGAGAGCCATAAGAGGGGTTTGACTCTTTGGTGGGAGTGGAAGTTGGTTCAGTCGTGTATTTTGGGCTGTCATGTGAGGTGATAGATGAAGGATGAGAGAGGTTTTTTGGTATCTGGGTTTCTGAAGTAGATCCCGATCCTGTGGTAGAGGGTTTGAGATTTGGATGAACTGAAAAGTCAGAGGTTTTAAGGCCGTATGGGTAGTGATCTTGGGGTTTGAAGGGGGTGAGTTTGGTGGGTGTAAAGTAGGTTGTACCTGGTAACAACATTTTGCTTTGGTTATGATTTCCTCCCTCTCTATCGCTGGGGAGATGAGTAGTTTGATTGAGCCCAGCTTGTTTCTTTCGTATGATGTTTGAATCGACTGCTTTAGTGCCTAGATCCTCCATTGCTGTCGAAGGAGTAAGCGTCATACTTAGGGTTTTCACCAGGAGCGGATGGGTCGCTCAAATCGCCTAATCGCCAGAGAAGGAGCTGACGTCATAACTTGTAATTCCCCGAGGATGTTTTGTCCCAATTGGGATTTTGTGGATGCAGGTCTTGAGCTTCAGGAAATATTCTTTTACTAACATCCCATTTGGGAAATTTGAGTACAGGTCTTACTTTACTGTTGATTATCATGTATGTGTGGGTGACTTACACAAACTGTGTGATCCAGTGAGTTGTGAGTATTGAGCCTCAGAATTTCTATTTGAGTGGAGTGTGTTAAATGGTTGGTGAATTAAATCTTGTGAGTTCTGAGGGAGTGTGGAACCTTAGAGAGTGTTATAGAAGTTGTGAGGTTCCAAGGGAGTTGAAGGGTGAGACACCAAACTAGGATTGAATGTTACTTGCATAACTCATTATGTTACTTCCATCTACAAAGTGTTGACGTTGCAGCAGCAGTTTGCTGCAGCAGTTTGCAGCTGTTTACAGTTTGCAGTGGCAGTATGTTCATGCAGCAGCAAGTATCCCTGCAGCTGCAGTGATGTTCAACAGATGCTCTTCCCCAGGTTACTCCAAGGTTCTATCCAGCAACACAGGGTTCCATTGCAGCTACCTACATAATGTAGAAGGTTTATTTTCAAGTCAGAGTAGTTTCAATCAATGGTTGTGTGAGTTTCTGGCTCTTCTTCTTAGAAGGGCTAGAAACTCCCTACTCTCATTTTGTAGATGTTCTATTTTCACTTCTCCCATCTTGTTTTCCTAATTACCCTCTTGTTGCCCTTGTGGCCTTCCTTTTAATTCTCGCAATTTCCTTTCTTTTCTTTTGCTTTGTCCTCCCTGGGGTATGCCCCTTGTAGGCTGTATATTCGCTTAGCCCCTTTTATTTTCAAGCTTATTTACCCAAAAAAAAAAAAAAAAAAACTATTCTCAGAGCGTTCTTTTGGTCAGGTCCTGACCTCAAAAAATCAGGAGCCAAAGTGTCTTGGGAACACTTGTGTTCCCCTCACAAGGAAGGTGGATTGGGATTCAAATCAATGCAAATCTGGAACAAATCAGCGATTTCTAAACATATTTGGTTTCTCATATCCGGTGGGGAACAATCTATGTGGTTCCAATGGGTTAAGTCTTATCTTCTCAAAGGTCGGAACTTATGGAGTCTTAAAATGCCAAACGATCCCTCTTGGGTTTGGAGGAAGATACTTACATTAAGACCCCCTTTTTTTTTTTTTGGGTAATTCAGCTTGAAATTAAAAGGGGTTAAGCGAATGTACAGCCTACAAGGGGCATACCCCAGGAAGGACAAAACAAAATAAAGAAAAGAAAAGAAAAAATGCGTATTCCCCGGCACAACCCGCCGGGGTGGGCAACTTGAAAGTCCTAGCACAACTGCTAGAGTAGGAAAAATGAACAAAATAACATATTGCAACAAAAAACATGGCCCACTGGCGTAATAGAGTAGTACCCCAAGAGGTGTGTGAGATCTGGTCCCACCCTTTCTTTAAAGTACCACCGTGTAGAGGATTTTGACCAGCAAAATGCTGGCTGTGTTGTGGACCCCAACCACTTGGGTCATCACGTGAAGCAATCTCATGCCAACATTTTCTTTTACATATCGAGCACTAAGGCCCACCGCTTGGGACCAAAAGATATTGAAAAGCCTCCACCAAAGGCTGTTGCAATAGTACAGCTATGGTCATTACCTTTTGACACAATAATAATATCCACAAAACCTTGCGGTACAGCTGTGTCCCCAGCCTTTTCCCGATAAAATTTGCGTGCAATGGTCCAAGCAAGGACCGTGGTCCCCACATTACTCCATACTTTCTCGATTGTGGGTATGTTTGGCGGCCCCAAACTTGGTCTGCCCGCTACAAACCCTATGGTTTCCTGTTCAGAGATTGCCCAGTCGCGAGTGGAGCGTGAGTTCCACTCTCATCTTCTCCAAACTCGTCTGAACCCAGAAAATGAAGAACAGAACCTACTGCTTCCCCTCAACCGAAGTACCCCTCAACCGAAATCCAGGAAATCCGAAATTACTATTGAAGTTAGGGTACAAAATCATGCCCCTCTTTATGTAGAACAGCCCCTAAATGGAGCTTCAAGAACTCCAAAGAAACAGATTTACACGCATAAGAAAGGAAGCTCAGATCCAATACTGCCTTAGACTTACCTATGTAGCGCCAGGAACCGTAATGGAATTACCCCCTCCGCCGTGACACCATCGACACATAGCGGAAGAGAACTGATACGCGAGGAAGAACAACAGCAGTGCTAGAAACCAAGCTCCAAATCTGTCGTGTACATCCCCTCAATAGATCCTTTGCGTTTGAGGACGACCCCCCCATACTGTTGAGGAAGAACTGTCCATTGAGAAACCCAAAAAACCCATGGGATTTCTGGATTTTCTGAGGAAGCAAAGCCAATAGCTTCCTCTGTCTTCAATGATGTGGTAGATTGAACTTTGCAAGTGGATCAAAGATGACCCATAAAGAGAATCTAGAATTAAGAGGTTATGGTGAACCTCCATCAATGTACGTTGGCTTCAAGGTGTGAAGAACATGGGTTTTGTCCAGCCCATGACATGAACTGGATGTTGAGAGGAGAAGAACCTCCACCAAGTTGCTGAATCAGAATGTTAAAATAGGTGATAGATGAATGGTTATTAGATTGATCAGAGCATATTTACCTCTGGATCAGATCTATTTTGTGGGTTTTTGGTTGGGGAGTGCATTCTCTCTCTATTTCTAGAGAGAGAAGCTCTCAACCCATGGACCAACATCCTTTTCCAGTCTACCCGTGGTTGTTACATTAAGAACCCTTGTTCACCCTTACATTAAGCATGTCATTGGAGATGGCCATCTTACCTCTCTTTGGTATGATAATTGGCACCCTTTGGGCCCACTACTTCCAAAGTATGGCCCTAGAATAGCATATGATTCTGGGATTCCCGCTGATGCAACAGTTAATAGGATATTGAGATTTTACGTACAAAAAAACATGACCGTTGCATTGTCAGAGCTTCTCTCTCATGGCGATTTCCAGGCGATTTCAGGCGATTCCCGACTCTCGCGCTCTCTGTGAAACCCTTGGCGATGGTGGGCGTTCCTGACTCTCCCGCAACCAATCTAGGCTCTATTGCCCTAGATTCTCATGAACTTCGTATGAAGCACAGGGGCTCTCACCCTCAGTTAAGTCTCGGTGATGCAACCATTCCCGTAAGTCTTTCAGATCTGGGTACTGAGGTAAGAGAATCCCCTCCTATGGCAGGGAATCCTCAAGTTACTCCACAATCGCTCATTCCTAACCTCGCACCGTCTGAAGATGTTCTTCAATGCTCAGACCAGCCTAAACCTAATCTTGACGTTCGCAACTCCCCACTCAGTGCAACAACATCGGCCTCTCCGATCTACAACAATCCTTTGAAATCGGGTAGGGGGTTCTCTACACCCACGAAGTTCAAACCTCTAGACCTTTACCCTCAACGCCTGAGCTCCCCTGTTGTTGGTTCAGAGACAGGTAACCCTAACTCCATTAACTCACCTCAAATTTCCCCTCTTCAACAGAGTGGTTCCCGATTTACTGTTCCAGTGCAATCCGCCAAGTCCCCACCTCATAGCCCCAGCAATTCGAGCCCTAATTCAGCCCGCGAACTTCTCGAGGCTTTCCAACATGAGTGTTTGGATAGCAAGGAGAGGCTGGCTACGCTAGTCCGTTCAATCGAGGTTGAAATGCATCAGTCTGGGATAAATGTTGACTGCTCAGAGTTGAAGTCTCAGCTGATTAATCTGCGAGATAAAGTGAACAACCCAGAGGAACCATCTTCCAGTTCAGCCAATGGTGATTTTCTCAAAGTTGGATTTCATTACCCCTCAGATTTACCAGATAACATACAACCTCAGAATGTTAAGGAGACCCAACCCTTAAAACCCATTCAAACCCAAACTACCCTTCCCAAACCCACCCAGCAACCTAACACCAAGGATTGGGCCTCTTTGTTTCGTACTCAAGGCCCTTCTAAGGTCATGAAGCTCAGCCATTTCCCAGAGCTCCAACAAGAAGAATGTGATTGTGCAGTGGTTGAGATTGAGGAAGCTGATGTCAATGAAAAGACTTGGAGTCATTGCTTGGTTGGGCATTTTCTAGATGGGAAGATGCCCTTTCCTCTGCTTAGCTCCACTGCAAGGAAAATTTGGAAAGATCACGGAAGGATCAGCATCAAACAGATTGGAGCTTGCTATTTCTTTCAATTCCAAGATGAGGAAACAAAGCTCAAGGTTCTGGAAGGTGGCCCGTACTTCTTTTCCCGGAGGTATTTGGTACTCAAGGAATGGCATAGGATGTTGGCTCCGACCACTGAGCATCCAGCTACCATCCCGGTTTGGGTGAAGCTACACAAACTACCCCTTGAATGCTGGACGGAGGGGTGTTTTAGCCGAATAGCAAGTACTATAGGTAAACCCCTCCATGTGGATATCGCTACTGCCACACAACAAAGAATTGATTTTGCTCGGGTGTGTATAGAGATTTCAGCCAAAACAACACTTCCCAAAGTTGTCCAACTAACCATGGGGCAGGATTCTGTTAAGGTCCCAGTTGAGTTTCAATGGATTCCTCCCAGTTGCAGCTTGTGCAATGTCTTTGGCCACACTTGCAAGCCAAGGGCTGATCCACCAGCAACAAACAACAAAGAGGCATGGGAATTAATAGGGAAGGCAATTGGAGGAGGAGGGGACGCCCTTGAAGCAGTTACTAAGAGAGTCCCAAGCGTTCAAAATGATGCATTTCTTTGTGAGGAAGTGGAAACTGATGACTCTGAAACAGATGTTATTGAGTCAAGTTTGGCAGGAGCTGGAGACAATCAAACTATTCCATCAAGTATTACCAGTACAAAACTTATAACTCCCGATTTCCCAGCCCTTAGTCCAAGAGGTAAGCTTGTGGCGGAGGTCAATCCAGAGATCAAGACAGAAGTGGGTTTCTCTCCATTACTGGATCCTGATCCAGGGCTCCAGGGTACTTCCGCTGGTAACAAGGTAGCTTCAGGGGGGTCAGTAGGCTTCAGATCCAGTTCAGACAAAAAGAAGAACAAAAAGCAGAACAAGGGCAAGCCAGCAACCCTGTCAAGCAGGCGCTGATGCAGCATCATTGTATCCTTTTGTATCCTTTTGGGCATACTACTTCCAATTCAATGCCTTTACTATTTTTTTAACAATTTTATGACTTGCTCTGAATTGCACATTGGTTTTTGGAATTTAAGAGGTCTGAATGACCCTCTTAAACAAAAAGAAGCTAAGTCCTTTTTGAAAAACAATAACTTATCCTTGTTTGGCTTGTTAGAGCACAAAATCAAACAACCTAATGCTGGAAGAGTCTTAAACTTTATTTGCCCTAACTGGAAGTATATCCATAACTTTGTTCATGCTCCTATTGGGAGGATATTTGTTTGCTGGGATCCATTGATCTTGTCTGTTAACCTCATTTCACAATCTGCCCAATTTATCCACTGTGAGGCAGGTTTGCTAAAAAGTGACATTAGGTTCTCTGTTACCTTTGTTTATGGTGCCAATTCATACATTGAGAGACAAGTTCTCTGGGCTTCTTTGGTCAACCTCAAAAGCTGCAGTCCATGGATTGTTCTTGGGGACTTCAACTCTGTTAGAAATCCCCAAGAAAAATCTAGTGCTAATGCTCTTTGGCCTCCTTACATGGATGATTTGAACTCTTGTCTGTACACCTCTGAACTTGATGATCTTAGATATTCTGGGTGTTTTTTCACTTGGTCTAATAGGCAGGTCCCTCCTAATCATGTGTCTACCAAGCTGGATAGAGTTCTAGTGAATAATAGTTGGCTTTTGTCCTTCCCTCAATCAAGTGCTTATTTTCCCACTCCTGGGATCTCTGACCATTCCCCAGCCATTGTCCATCTTGTCCCTCCTCCCAAGAGAAGCCCTAGACCTTTTAGATTCTTTGATTTCTTGGCTGAGCATCCTCAATTTATCTCTATTGTGCAGAGGGTGTGGAGGGAGGTCATTTTGGGCAATCCCATGTACTGCATTGTTCAGAAACTCAGAATTCTTCAGGCTGAACTAAAAGTTCTCAATTCAAAGGATTTCAGCAGTATATCCAAAAGGGTAGTTGATGCTAAACAGCAGTTGAATGTCATACAACAACATCTGGGTGTTGATCCTTCCAACCCCATCATCCAAACCCAGGAGAGAAATCTATATAAACAGTATGTTACATTGGCTAGAGCTGAGGAAAGCTTTGCTAGGCAAAAGTCTAGAATTCAGTGGCTCAAACTTGGGGATCAGTGCACCTCCTACTTTTTTAAGTCCATTAACAACAACAGAAATAGGAGTAAAATCACTACACTAACCCTAAGTGACTCTACTGTTACTCATGATTCCAAGGAGATTAAGGGGGCTTTTGTTAATTTCTATGCTGCCCTCCTTGGTACACCTCATGTATCTCCTTACGCTGGGACTGTTAGAGTTGAGCACCTCATCACAAATAAATTAAGCATTGAGCAAAGTTATGCAATGATACAAGAGGTAACTGACTATGAAATTAAGGACACCTTTCTGTCTCTCAATCCTCATAAAGCCCCTGGGCCTGATGGTTACAATGCGGCTTTCTTTCAAAAGGCCTGGCCTATTATTGGTCATGATGTCATTGCAGCCATCAAAAATTTCTTTAGATCTGGTCAGCTTTTAAAGAAAGTCAACTCAACCTTGGTTGCCCTTGTGCCTAAAATTCCCAATCCTTCCAAAGTTGGGGACTTTAGACCAATATCTTGCTGTAACACTATCTACAAATGCATTGCCAAGATATTGTCTAAGAGGCTCCAATTGGCTCTTCCTACTCTTATAGACCCAGTTCAATCTGGCTTTGTCAAGGGTAGGAGAATTGCCGACAATATCTTTCTTACTCAGGAACTTATGAGGGGTTATCATACTTCCTCTGCTACTCCTAGGTGTGCACTAAAGGTTGATATCATGAAGGCCTATGACAATGTAAGATGGGAATTCCTTTGGGATATACTTGCTAGCATGAACTTTCATCCTACAATGATCCAATGGATTAAAGCTTGTGTGACCACTGCCAGCTATAGTCTCAACATTAATGGTGAACCCACAGGTCTTATACTAGGTAAAAGAGGGCTTCGCCAAGGGGATCCTCTCTCCTCCTACCTATTTGTCATTGTTATGGAGGTCTTGACATGCATCCTGAAAGAGAAAGCTCACCTCCCTGACTTCCATTATCACTGGAGGTGTGAACGAACCAAAATAATAAATCTTTGTTTTGCTGATGATCTCATGAAATTCTGTAAGGGGGATTTGAGTTCCATCAAGCACATCAAAGACTCCTTAGTTGAATTTGAAGCTTTATCTGGGCTTGCTCCTAGTCCTGGAAAGAGTAACATTTTCTTCTCTGGGGTCAACACCACAACTAGGGAGGGTATAAGACCCTCCTTGGTTTCACTGAGGGATTTCTTCCCATCAAATACCTTGGTGTTCCCCTCCTTTCTACCAAACTAAAGTATGTGGATTGTAAGCCTTTGATTGACAAGATCACTGCCAAAACTAAGACTTGGACCAATAGAGACCTCACCTATGCTGGTAGAGTGCAACTCATTAAGAGTATACTCTTCTCTATGCAAACTTATTGGTCTTCCATGTTTATACTTCCCAAAAAAGTCACCAAGGAGGTGGAATCAATTTTGAGAGCATTCTTTTGGTCTGGCCCTGATCTAAAAAAGTCTGGTGCAAAGGTGTCTTGGGATCACCTCTGTTCACCTAGGCAGGAGGGAGGGTTGGGGTTTAAATCAATGCACATTTGGAATAGGGCAGCCATTTCCAAGCACATTTGGTTCCTCATCTCAGGTGGTGAGCAGTCCATGTGGTGCCAATGGGTTAAATCCTACTTACTAAAGAACAAAAGCTTTTGGGAAATAAAAATGCCAAGTAATCCATCATGGGTTTGGAGGAAAATGCTAAATCTTAGACCTACTGTGCTTCCCCACATCAAAACCATAATTGGAAATGGACTAACAGCCTCTCTCTGGTTTGATAATTGGCATCCTCTTGGCCCACTTGCTGAGAAATTTGGGACTAGAGTTTTCTATGACTCTGGCCTCCCCAGTGATTCAAAAGTTTCAACAATCATCAGGAGTTCTCTATGGAGCCTTCCCATAACACAATCTTTGGAACTCAATGAAATCAGAGCCAACATGTCCTCCCTTGCTGAACCTAATGGGGCTAATGATTCTCATAAGTGGATGCTCACTTCTAATGGCCAATTCAGTATTGCCTCACTTTGGAATCATTTGAGGACACAATTCCCCAAAGTCCTATGGCATCACAGTCTGTGGTTCCCTGGACACATTCCCAAATGTAGCCTTATTGCTTGGGTGGCAGTCCAGAATAGGTTATACACTGAGGATAGGTTGGTCACTTTTGGTACCAAAGCTCACTCCTGCTGCAGTTTATGTCAAGGGCATGAGAGTCATGACCATTTATTCTTCAATTGTCCTTATACCTCACTGGTCTGGTCCCAAATTACTGGGCTTATAAATGTGACTTGGCCCTCTAAAACATGGTCCAGTTGGATATCTTTTATATCCTCCTTCAAAGGAAAGTCACTTAAAACTCTCATGATTAAACTTGCCTTTACCACTTCCATATATCATTTGTGGAATGAAAGGAATGTTAGAAAATTTCAAAATGTGTCATGTACTGAGCAAGTTGTAGTTCACAAGATCTACACTATGATGAGACATAGACTGATGGCCCTTAAGGATCTCCCTCAGGGGCCTCATTCCCATTGGATACTTAGAAAATGGAATCTTAATTCATGACCTGTATGTGGTGTGCTAATTCTTTCTATCCAGTCACATGTGCAGAGTCTATCAGATATTCAGCAGAAGGACACAGCAGTCCCTTGTAATGCCAGCAAAGGATGCAGCAATCCCTTGTGAGGCCAGCAGTAAGGGCAACTCTGATATGCATGAGCTATGTATGCTCCAATTGTTGTGCTAATTCTCCAGGTAATCATGCATTTTACTAGAACTTCATGTCAATCTATAGCAAGGGCTGTTGCTATAGATAATTGCTTGCTTGCTTGCATTTAGATTATGCTCTTTCTTGGGATGCAAGGGCTGTTGCTTCCTACTTAATTGCTAGCACTTAATTTTCATATCAACTATAGCAAGGGCTGTTGCTATAGATAATTGCTTGATTGCTTGCATTTCGATTATGCTCTTTCTTGGGATGCAAGGGCTGTTGCATCCTACATTTTTTCTTGCTAGCACCTAATCTTCATATCAACTATAGCAAGGGCTGTTGCTATAGTTACTTGCCTACTTATCTGCTTGAGAAATTGTTGTGTTACTTACCAGTTGCAAAGGAGATACTGCCCAAATTTTCCAGAAATCCAGTGGACATGATTGTTAAATTGCTTAGAAATGTGTGATTTCTTCTGGACTGCTGTGTGTCTGATCAGCATCCTTTTGGTTGAGATCTCTGGCCTAGCCTTGGGGGGCTGTCCCAGGGCATGTATTAGTCCCTTCTGGGAGGGGGCATTTCCTCCCTATATCTAGATTGGCTTTACTTGGAATGCAAATTCAAGGTGATTGCTAGGTACTGAGCTCTGCCTTTTTGTTGCTGCTGCACATACCCTTCTGTTGATGTACCAATGCCTACTGCTGCTACACTTCTGTGATACACCAACTTGCTATAGCTCTGTTGAATACTACTGCTGCTGCATTATGAAGCATTCTGCTGCAGCATATTGTTGCTGCTGCAAACTGCTGCTGTTCCTGTTATTGCTGCTCACAGCCACTTTCTGGGTTGTCCAGCAGTCATGGACCAGCAGTCACTGTTTCTGGCTATCTGCAGTGTGCATTAGCAGGATATTGGTGATCTATCCCATGTTCATCCAAGGTCCAATCCAAAGTTTTATGGTCAAGCCTCAAGTCTCATGATTAAGGTTCCAGTTTCAAGCTACAAGGTTTATGCTCAAGTAGGCCCATGCCATACTTGTAGTCCCAAGTCCCAAGTTCATGAGTTAAGCCTCATGGTCAAGATACTTCCTCAAGTTAGGGCACCTCTTTGATGTCCTTATTAATAGTTGTGCTACATTTTGTGTGGTGTTTCTCTCTCCTCTTTTAGATGGGAGAGATACATCTCTAGTACTCTTTGTTTTAATCATGTCTTTACTTTTATTATCCCTCTCCATATGTTGCCATAGTGGCCTTCCCATTTCCCTTTTCTTTGGTTCATTTCTTTGCTTTTGTCCTCCCTGGGGTATGCCCCTTGTAGGCTGTATATTCTGTTGTCTCTTTTTTATTTCACGCTTATTTACCCAAAAAAAAAAAAGGATATTGAGGGGCCACAATTGGGCCTTCCCTGTCACTCAAACATTTGAGTTGAAAGAAATCAGAAATTCCCTTCCCACTCTTGGGAGTAGCACCAATACTAATGACACACATCTTTGGACACTCACTTCCACCGGTAAGTTTACAATTTCCTCCATGTGGAATGCTCTCAGGATCCATTACCCCCAATTAGAGTTGAATGAAATCAGAAATTCCCTTCCCACTCTTGGGAGTAGCACCAATACTAATGACACACATCTTTGGACACTCACTTCCACCGGTAAGTTTACAATTTCCTCCATGTGGAATGCTCTCAGGATCCATTACCCCCAATTACCTTGGTATCACGTTACCTGGTTTCCTGGGCATATCCCCAGGTGTAGTGTCATTGTTTGGCTAGCTTTACAAAATAGGCTATCCACTGAGGATAGACTTGTCCTGTTTGGGATCAAGCCCTCCTCTTCCTGTGTATTTTGCTTGGGTTCTGAGACACATGAGCACCTGTTCTTTGATTGTCCATTGACAACTCAAGTCAGAACTATGTTGTCTTCTAGATTCCCAGCTAATTGGAATATTCAATCGTGGAATCATTGGATCAATTTAATGAGCAATTTAAAAGGAACATGCTTGTCCCCTATCATCTCTAAACTGTTATTCACGGTCTTTGTATACCAAATCTGGTTGGAGCGTAATTACAGAAAATTTCAGAATGTAAGTTGCCGCCCTAACCTTATAGCAACTAAAATAATTAACGATGTGAGATACAAGTTGCTGTCACTTTCTAATTTGCCCAAGGACCCTCACTTTGCTTACTTGGTGTCATTTTGGCAACTTAGGTGACTGAGATTATTGGTTACATAAGTACATATTTTTATGCTTGAGCAATCTAGTTTTGTTTTTTTTTTTTGGGTAATAAAGCTTGAAATTAAAAAGGCTAAGCGAATTTACAGCCTACAAGGGGCATACCCCAGGGAGGATAAAGAAAAATAAAGAAAAGAAACGAAAGAAAAAAAATTGCATGAAATAAAATCTTCTAAGGCAAACATGCCTAAGAAAGTGGGGAAGGCCAAATGGCTACATGGGAGATTTAGGGTTTTTTTGGGTGGAGATGTGAATCGAGTCAAGGTTAGGTTTAGGTTGGTCTGAGCTTTGAGGTACAACTTCAGACGGTGAGAGGTTAGGGATGGGTGATTGTGGAGTTGATTTCCCTGCCATAAGAGGGGTATCTCTTACCTCAGAACCCAGATCTGAAAAACGTATGGGGGTGGTTGTGTCACCGAGACTTGACTGAGGGTGCGAACCCCTGTGCTTCATACGAAGTTCATGAGAGTCTAGGGCTTTAGAGCCTAGGTTAGTCGCGGGAGAACCTGGTACGCCCACCATCTCCAAGGGTTTTCACAGAGATCGTGAGGATCGCCTGAGAAGAAGAGCTGACGTCATGTTTTTTCGCCCGTTGGTAGCTTTTCTTTGTTCCTCTTCGTAAGGACTTGAGTTGTGCGTCCCACCATATGTGTGAGCCCCAGTGTTTTGAGTGCTAGAGCCTCTTCCATTCTTTGTGAGTGGAGGTAATACTTCATGGGGGAGCATAGTGAGGATTAGTTGAGGGAGATCGGACCCTTAGAGAGAGATAAGGAGGTTGCGAGCTTTCGAGGGCATTGTAGTGAGAGCCATATATAAACTAGGGCCCAAATACTCAATGCAATTTTTACACACTGTATTTGTTGCTACTGCATTTGCTATTTGCTGCTCATGATTCCCATAGATATCATGATTCTGTGGTAGATGTTCCAAGTACCAAGAGGTAAAAACAAAACCGATTTAATCAAAAATGAATGGCGTCACCATCTCTCTCAGGCGATTCGGGCGACTCACACGATCTCTGTGAAAACCCTAGAATAGGTGTTCTTGGCCTCTTCTTCCATGGGAGATTTTGGTCCTAAACTGGGTGAAAACCTAGTTAGGAAAGAAGATTCTACCAAGGGTACATACGATCTGGGATCCAAAGCCGTGGATTCGCAGGAAGTTCGTAGGAAGCATATGAGTTCTACTCACCCTAGGTACAACCCCAACGCAGAAGCAACGGGTGATCCAATCCATAGCAAACTGTTGATTCCTGGTGTGGTGTACTCCACACCCACCAAGTTCACGCCATTCAAACCTCTAGATCTATACACGCAAAACCTGAAATCTTCCGATCGTGAAGATGACATCTCCATCATCAGTCGTGGAGGAATCCAACAAGTAACAGGCGACTCTCACAGTCACTCGTTGTCTGAACCGAGCAAATCTTAGGAAACTCAAAGCCCAATCAAATCGTGCTCTAGTTCTGCTCAAAAGCTGAAGGATGTGATCCAGCAAGCAGGAGAGCAAATGGAAAGAGAAGATAGACTATCAGCCCTAGTTCAATCGATCGAAGCAGAGATGCAGATTTCTGGTGTTCGGGTGGACTGGGTGGTGGAGTCAAGACACAACTCAGCCTTCTCCGGGCGAGAGAAACCATCGTTGATGTTCAATCCTCAACCACCGCAACCGATTATTTAAAGGTTGGTTTTCACGGTTCCGTTGATCCTCAACCCCCAAGTACCTACGGATAGATAAAGGTCCCCATTTCAACCCCGACCCCAAATCCCAAAATACAACCTCCCAAAAAATCCATAACAACCACCAACAAAAACCCAAGGACTGGCTGCACTATTCCAAACCCAAGGGCCTTCAAAGATCATTAAATTAAGTCACTATCCGAACTACTGAGCAAGGCGATGATGCTTTGAGGTCAAGATGGATGAGGAGGATCGAATGATAGAACCGAGCAGCGTTGCCTTATTGGGTACTTCTTGGATGGCAAAATGCCTTTTCCTTTGCTTAGTGCCACAGCTATGAGAACTGGAAAGATCACGGAAAGATTAACATCAAGCAGGTGGGGGCATGCTTCTTTTTTGAATTTCAAGACGAGGCTACTAAACTCAAGGTTTTAGAAGGCGGCCCATACTTCTTTTCCCGTCGATACTTGGTCCTTAAAGATTGGCACAGGATGCTAGCGCCCACTACAGAACATCCTTCCACCATTCCAGCTTGGGTAAAAATTCACAAACTTCCCTTGGAATGTTGGACAGAAGGGGGATTCAGCAAGGTTGCAAGTACCATTGATAAGCCACTATATGTGGATATTGCTACAGCAAAACAGCAGAGAATAGACTATGCTAGGGTATGTGTTGAGATCTCAAAAGTCGACCTCCCCAAGACTATCCGAATTGCAGATGGGAATCTATCCATCACTGTGAATGTTGAATACCAGTGGTTACCCCCTAAGTGTAGTGTTTGTAAAGTTTTTGGGCATTCTTGCAAGCCCAAGCCTGACCCCCAGCCCTCTATTGATGATGAAGAATGGAAATTGAAAATAAGTCACAGTGGGCAAAAAAGATGACGTCAGCACTTCTTCCTCAGGCGATTAGGGCGATTTGGGTTTTCTCGAGCTAGTTCGTCGCCAGATTCCATGGAAGGCGATCCATCCTCAAACTCTACTATGGAAAAGGGCATAGGTTCCAAAGCTACAAACTCTAATGAGCTGCGTACGAAACAAAGAGTCTCTGCCAAACCTCAGACAAACTTTGGATCGCTACAAACCCCTCTCTCTAGGGTTTCAAGGGTCCCCACAGCCATTTCGGGAAACTTCACCGAACTGGGTTTCAATATCTGCGATACATCCACCACCGACTCACCCACTCTCCATCATTCACCTAAACCTAGCCTCGTTAAATCCAACGTATACCCACAGCGATTCACATCCGAGTCGAGCAACCCTAACTCACCACCACACAACTTAGACTCAACCCTAGCAGCAAATCACCCCCAATCCGAAGATGTTCAAGTGAAGCCAGGTCACCCCACAAGGATCAATATCGAACCCGATGCTACTACGGTCACTCCAAACATCATCACCCGGTCTGGAAGTCCAGGTCGAAAATTGCAAGAAGTCTTTCAACGTGAGGGGCTAAACCAAGCTTCTGAAGATCGTATATCATCGCTAGTCCAATCGATAGAGGAGGAAATGCATAAGTCCGGGGTCAACGTTAGCCTCTCCCACCTCAAATCTCACATCCTCAAGGTGCGGGAGGAGTACTCGAAGCATGATGCGGATACTTCCACCGTTGGAGTGAATCTCAAAGGGGAGTTTGTTGAGGTGGACAATCCCCCACTCCAGGTACACCAAGCCAAACCAGTGGCTGTGAATAATTCAGGTAAAACTCAGAATTGGGCGTCCCTGTTTAAGGCTCAAGTTCCATCTAAAAATATAAAGCTAGAACATTTTCCCGATATGCAGCAAGGTAAAGATGTTGTAGTGGAGTTAGATGAATCTGATGTAGATATTAATTCTTGGGATAATTGCTTGATTGGGTATTTTCTGGATGGCAAGATGCCATACAACTTGCTGTGTGCTACTGTCAGCTCTGTCTGGAAGGATAATGCCCCGAAGTCTGTCAAACAAGTGGGGGCATTTTTTTATGTAAGGCACACACAAGAATGATAACCAAAATTATGGGTGAGGCCCCATGATGTCAGCAACCTTCACAGGCGATTAGGCGATTCTGAGTGATAAAACCCTAGATCCGATGGAAGCTCCATCTCCATCCACGGTTGATTTAGCTTCTATAGTAGTTGACTCCAATGAAATCCGTAGGAAGCAGAGAAGAGATTCAACTCCACAATCCAAGTTTAGCCTTGTTCAGATTTCAACTTCGGTAACTTCTCATCCTGTCGACGGCTCAAGCTCTTCTCCAGAGGCAGTCATCTCCCCTCAACCGACAAAACCTATTGTAACTCATCCCTCCACCAACTTCACACTCTCCAAACCTATTGATCTACAAAACCCAGATGCTTTCCCCAATCTTCCCAAATCTGTTAACCCCATCTCAGCTCTGGCAGCAATCGGATCCATAGCTTTGGATTCCTATGTTGTTCGAGGGAAGCAGAATCTCCAAGAGGGAGAGATTCGTCAGGAATCGAAGGATACAGGAAGCATTACTCAAGCACAGTCTGGTACAACTCCTTCCCTAACATCCCGCAAGAAAATCTCATCTCCCCCACTGAAATTGCTCTTGTTGAAGCAAGTAATAAGGCTATTCCATATGCTAAACCTAATACCCAATCACATTCCCTACAAAATCAGGGCAAACCTAACAAATGGTCTGGCCTGTTTACTGCTCAAGCCCCCTCTGATTCGCTGAAACTTCACCATTTCCCTGAACTTCAAAAGGGAAAAGATGCTTATGTGGAGTTTGATGAGACCCAACTGGACGATGGTGAATGGAATCACTCTTACTTGGTCACTTCCTAGATGGGAAGATGCCACTGCCTTTGCTCAGATCAACAGCTCAATCAGTTTGGAAGGATTTTGGAAAGTTCACTGTAAAACAAGTTGGCTCTTGTTTTCTATTTGAATTCCAAGATGAGGAATCCAAATTAAAGGTATTGGAAGGAGGGCCCTACTTCTTCTCTCGAAGATATCTGGTCCTCAAAGAGTGGAGGAGAATGCTAGCTCCTACCACAAACCACCCATCTACAATACCAAAGATGGGTCAAATTTCATCATCTTCCATTTGAATTCAGTGTCAGTGGGCTTGACAAGATAGCCAAGATACCATAGGAAACCTATCCATGTAGATGAGTCCACAGCTAAGAAAAGAAGATTGGATTTTGCTCGTATTTGCATTGAAATGAATGCAGCAGATGAGCTCCCAAATGATATCACTATTGCTGTTAATGCTGAATCAGTCATGGTAGGGGTTGAGTATCAATGGCTGCCTTCAAGTTGCCGAAATTGTAATGTGTTTGGTCATACTTGCCATCCAAAAGTCGATCCTAAAACCCCTCCTTCTGGTGAAAATGACTGGTCTATAGCTGGTACAAGGAAGCAGGGTTCAAATTCTACCCTGATCTCTGAAATCAAGGCTGAAGCCCTCCCCCATCACCCTCTGGATCCCTCTAAACACCCCTCAAATACTACCCAAAATACTCCCAAACCCCCAGTACTGCTCTCCCAATCAGTCTCAGTTACCCACCCCTTTTCGTTCCACACCAACCTCTATCAAAAAGTCTGCAGCTCCTACTGTCAAGCAAAAGTATCCAACTCCAACCCTGGTTGAGGTGCCAAGTACTTCTGCTCATCCAAATCCTGACTCAACAGACTCTGCCCCATCCCTCACTGACAGGTCTTTTAAAGTTTCTAGTGGTTCTAAAAACAACATGGACTCCTCTATGGTACACAAACTCAGTTCCAACTCCTTCCATGTTTTGGAAGAAGTCACCCATCCCGATAAAGAGAACCAAGAGGAGGATGCTCAAGTTTTGGATCATGATTTACCTCCAGATAAGGACCCCTTTTCTGAATGCATCAATGATTTCAAATTTGAGGATGAAATGTAAGGAAATGAAAGTCCCTCCACTCCAGTCATAAATCCCATTGAGTTCTTCTCAAGTGACTTGCCAAAGTCTGAAAGATCAAAGAAGCAACAAAAAAAGGCTAAGAAAATTGCGAGGCAAAGATCTTCCTCGACCACTAAGGGGAGTCTCTAATTTGTGATCCATATCATTTCTTGTTAAGCTTTGTGTATGCTTGGTGTTCATTGATTGCCCGAAAAGCTAGGTTCTATGATGTATGCTAGTACATGAGCCGGTTCGCCTTTTTAGTTGAGTTTCTTCAATAAGGTGTATTATCTCTGGGCTCCATCTTAGTGCTTCGTTCTTCCATGGGACTTTCACCATTGAGTTGGAGATATTGTTGCCATCTTCAGAATTATGTTGTGTTTTGCCTGCAAACAAGTAAAGTTCAATTTTGCTGCAACCTATGCATTCATAATTCTTTGCTTTAAAAATTGCATTCAAATCGAATCTTGCATTAACGAACTTCAAGTGCAAGCAATAAGTATGCCTACATTCATGAGCAAAACATAAGAACCTCCCATTCATCTTTGCGAGTTTGCTACTCTGTCGTAGTTGTGATTACGTGATGTTCAGGATCTTCAAATTTCAAACGGGTCCTTGCAAAATTTTCCCAAACCAGCTCATGTGTTTTTTCGAGGCAATATTCTAGATTGCTGAGCTCATCAAGTATTTTGCTGCTGCTTAATTTTTCCCATTTGCTGCACGATATTATCTAATTGCTTATCTTGTAGTTGATTACCTTGTTTACTCCTATTTACCCTCATGTTGCCCTTGTGGCCATCCCTTATTTCTTGCTTTTTTCTTTTTTTTTCTTTGTCCTCCCTGGGGTATGCCCCTTGTAGGCTGTACATTCGCTTAGCCTCTTTTAATTTCAAGCTTATTTACCCAAAAAAAAAAAAAAAAAAAACAAGTGGGGGCATGCTTCTTTTTTGATTTTAGGGATGAGGCTTCTAAGTTGCAGGTGTTGGAAGGGGGTCCCTATTTCTTTTCACGGCGTTACTTGGTACTAACTGATTGGAAAAGGATGTTGGTCCCTGATACCAAACACCCTTCATCAATACCAGTCTGGGTCAAATTACACAAGCTTCCATTGGAATGTTGGACAGCGTCTAGCTTTAGTCGCATCGCCAGTTCCATTGGAAGACCTATTCACATTGATGAAGCTACCGCGGGCAAGAAAAGATTGGACTTCGCAAGAGTTTGTGTGGAAATTTCTGCAAAAGATGATCTTCCAGACATGATAGTGGTGAGATCCAATGGAGAAGCTGTTACTATTAGGGTGGAATATCAATGGCTACCTCCTAAGTGCTCTGAGTGCAAGGTGTATGGTCATAAATGTATTCCCAAACCTACCCCCTCCCACTAATCCAGTTGAGTCTTGGCAAGTAGTTGGGGATAAGATTCACATCTCAAACAAGGATCCTATTATCCAGCACCAGGTTCAAATGGCAATGGTCTTGGGAGGTAGCAATGCATTGGATGCTGTGACCTGCGAATCTCCTTCACTCCCTGTCAATTCAACAGAACCAAGTAGTTCCAGAGATTTATTGAAGGATGAAGATGGTAACTCCTCTGAAGACTATGAAAATATTGTGGCAGATGCACCCCCTTCTAATAAGGTCTCTGAAGTTCAGGCCCTTGCACCCAATATCAAGCAAGCACCTCATCCACCAAGTGCAACAAGTTCCCCCACCCCAGCTTGTCCTCAATCTGCAGGTAGCAACACCAAAAAGAATAAGAATAAGAAGAAGGGGAGCTATGGGAGGTCTAATTCCGCCAGAGGGCAATAAAGGCTACTTTTATATCCTTTTTGGGCAGTATCCTAACTTTTCTATTTCCTGCCATCTTATATTTTATGTTATGTTTCCATGTCTTCTTAAATAATTTCCATGCTTAGTTCACAATCACATTTGCACTTTGGGTTTTGGAATTTGAGAGGCTTGAATGACCCCCTCAAACAAAAGGCTGCTAAACTCTTTTTGAAAACCAATGAACTCTCCATATTGGGATTAATTGAGCATAAAGTTAAAGAACCTAATATTAGGAAAGTTGTAAGATCCATATGCCCTCATTGGCATCATGCACATAATTCTTCCCATGCTCCTATTGGGAGAATTCTTGTATGTTGGAACCCTCACATTCTAAATGTTAAGATCCTGCATACAACCAATCAACTCATTCATTGTGAAGTGTCATCAATTCCTGATGGACTTGTCTTTTTGTTACCTTTGTGTATGGTGCAAATGAACATGCCGTGTGCTTGTGGTTTGACTGCTGTTGATTTGGGCCTTTCAAAAACAAGCAAAGTGCTGCCACATTTTTTCTGGAATATGGCTGCTCCTTTGGGCTTGTTTTGCTCTTAATTCATTCAGTCCTTCTTTGTTTCATGCTAGTCGTGTGCCTTCGTTGCCTTCAGTATTTGCTATCTCTCAAGGATGTTTTTTTTTTTGGGTAATTTAGCTTGAAATTAAAAAGGGTTAAGCGAATGTACAGCCTACAAGGGGCATACCCCAGGGAGGACAAAACAAAAATAAAAAAGAAAAGAAAATTGCGTACTTCCCGACACAGCCCGCCGGGATGGGAAAGTAGGAGGACCAGCACAACCCGCTGGGATAGGCACAATGCATAAAACAGTACAAAAATCTATTAATCTGTGGCATAGGAGCCCATATAATCAGACGAAAATGAGCCCCATATGGTGTGTGACACACTGCCCCACGAAAAGCCTTGTGTATAGTTGTTTGATGTACTCCCAATAGAGAACCTTGTATGATGTGGACTACCCACAAAACTTTCCAGATTTTTTGCATTGAACCCCTCAAAAGATCAAGGACAGCCAGCAGCACATGTATTTCGGTCACTTTTTGAATAGCATTGAATGTTTAGTTGCAAGGGCGTGGGGCCCACTTTCCTTTCTAGTTGCAGCGTGTACGTGCAAACTAGGAGCTTTGGGTAATGGCACAAGAGCCAAAAGTTGACTTCCACTAATGAGATAAAGGGACCCACCATCAGCCCCTTATTATGTTTGAATTTTGATGCCGACCACTCATAGAAAAGATGGGTCCCACAGAGGACCCTTTGTCGGCAATAGTGAGCTAATGGAAACAACACACGCAATATGGCGCGTGGAATACACCCACTGCGTGGGACCCAGCAGTTCATCATCTTCATTAGAACAACCCAGAAATTTACGCAAAATTTTCGCAGAAATTTTCACAAACAAACCAGGAAAACTGAACCAAGAAAAGATTGGAGTGTACCACTATATTGGATGTTGCTGTAGGGAAGAAGCATCTGAACCAAGAAAAGATTGGACCCACAAATTCCTCACAGCTGCAGTAATCTTCAGAACCCAGAATATCATGTTCTCAAGCCACAGATTTGGTTGTTGACAGAATCGGCTCCATACCAGACGCATAAAAGAATTAAGGACCTGCTCCAAATCAACTTCATACCCTTAGAGCAACTCCAGCGTATACTCAAATCTGAACTCAGATTTGAATCTGAGTAAAAAAGCCCTAATTTTCTGCTCCAGTCTTCTACCCAAACCTATATCAAATCAAGTTTTACCCTTTTTTTTCCCCAAATGAAGGGAGACGCGTTGCTCTGAACCAAATCCACAACGGCTATGTCTGATGCACTGTAATTACAAGTCTGTCATTCATCTTCAACGGTACCCTGCAACAAAGCCAACGTTACTCTGCAAGACTCAGGTACGGTTCTGCAACCTCTCCTCTCCCATCAATTTGAATAGGAAATCTGAACCGATTTCTTCTTGCATCTATATAAACCACTGCACTTGAGTCAAAATTTTAACCCACAATATCCTTCAGAGCTTATATTTTTCACAACCTTAAATTCACCATGGATGACTTTCAAGTTTTTTATCAGGAGGACTCGTTCAACTTAGAGGAAACTCATGGAGTTCAAATTGAAAGCCAATGGCATGGAGAATGCGCATAAATAACTCACGTCTCATTCGAAAGCGTCGCCGAAATGCTGAAGGTGGGTGAACTGGATCTTCAGCAAAATACTCACAGAATAAAAGATCATGACCGATTTTTCTTTTGCGGCGGATGTATGCGCGTCCTACGACTGAACCTCGGTGTTTGTTGAGTTGTGCATCCTCGTCCCTCAACATTTTTATCATTGCACAACTATTGGCTTCGAAAAGACCAAGAAGTGAAGCTTTCTCCTCATCATTATCAGTAGAAGAGGACGATGATGATGAAAAGGTAGAAAAACCAGTTGGTAAAAGCTCCATTGAGAGTTTGATTTTTTTGTGCAGACAAGTGTGCTCGTGGAAATTGGAGTTCAAATGAGGTTAAGTGGACAAGAGTAGTTGAGAGCTTCTCTCTCTATAATGCACTCCTCCCGAAAATCTTCAGTAATTTTTTTTCAATCTCTGAGATCTCCCACGAGATTCACTCATATGCAGCAACAACAAAAAGGGATCTAAGATCCACTCCCCTAAAATTTCCTACCCCAATTTTTTGATCACGGTCTCATCCATCCTGATTGAAAGGAAATTCATTTTTTTGGATCAAGCATGGAGCAGACCCATTTTGGCTTGGCTCTTCTATCAAACCGAAAGGGCTTCAATTCGACAAGGGGTTTGATTCTCTCCCTGGGTAATCTTCAAAACACAACAAGCTATGTTCTAACCTTTCCGTTCAGGTTCTTCAACAAATCCAGAGATAAAATTTGAGCAACTTCCCGGCTGTTTGAGAGCTTCTCTCTCTAGAAATAGAGAGAGAATGCACTCCCCTCCCCTCCTATCATCATAATTTTTCACAAATCCTACCAATAATCTGTTCGGTTACTTGGTTTTAGTTCATCCAGTGGGTCGTCTCCATCAGCTGTAGCTCGGCCTCCCTATCTCAAGATGGGATTTCCTCATCTCTCTCTACCTTACAAACACATCTATTAGATGGTGTTCAACATCAGATGAATCCAAAATGGGGATCTTCATATTCTTCATACTTTGTTTGAAGACCATCACCCAAAAGACCATCAACCAACAGCTGTTTGGTTTGTTGGTACTAGTTCCTGGTTCAACCATGCAGTTTATGTCCCAAATAGAGCTTCGTTTCAGGGCGTCTTACACACGGAAACATTCAGATCTGAGTTCTATCTTTCCGGCTCCCTCTGCGGGTCAGTTCTCTTCCGTTAGGTGTCGATGGTGTCACGGCGGTGGGGGTAATACCATTATGTGTTTCTGACCCTGCTATGGCGCGCCATTGAATATGGTCCTCAGTTCATTTTGCGTCTGTGGTGGAGCCGTTCCATGGAGTTTCAACATCCGGGTTGAGGTAATCTGGTATCATTTAAACCCAAAATGTTTGTCCTAAATGTTCAGATTTTTTAGCATTTAAATTACCGAGCCGAATGAACCCAGCTTGCCTGAGTTTTGTTTTAGCTCAATTGTTCTTCAAGTGCTAGCTGGAGAAGAAGAAAGAGGGGCCCACGCCCCTTCCAAAGTATGATTTGGTTTTCGATCTTAAATGCTATTATCCAGTGGATTAAAACTTTGCATCGGGAAGCATGTATTCTGTCAAGGTGTTGGCAAAGTATAGACTCTACAACAACCCATTTTTTCACGCAAAGGGACAGCTAATTTCAAATCAAGGGCAGCTGTACCCCCATGAGTTCTATGGTTAATTTTTTGCTTCCAATTTCAGCCATTAGTGGACCTGGGGCCCACCCCTTTCACACTTCACGCAAATTTGGTGTTATTTACATGGGTGTAGTTCACGCATCATTTAGGCAAGTGGATCTGGTAATTCACATGGTCAAAAGGTAGTAGCTGGGTTTACTGGAAAAAGAAGGTTGTAGCTGCTCTGCTATTGCATACCCTTTCGGTGGAAAGGTCCAAATCAACTTGGTCAATGTGCTACCCAAGCTAACCCAACCGCATATAATGCAAGAGCCAACAGGAGCTAGTTAAAAAGGGGGTCCACCACTGCCCTTTCGAAAATCTTACCCGGGGAGCCCGATCTCACAAATTTGATAATCTTGTTTTGTATTTGTATCCCTATCCCAGCAAGTTGTGTTGGATTTTATATATCCCACCCCGGCGGGTTGTGCCGGGGAGTACGCAATTTTTTTATTTCTTTCTTTTCTTTATTTTATTTTGTCCTCCCTGGGGTATGCCCCTTGTAAGCTGTACATTCGCTTAACCCCTTTTAATTTCAAGCTGAATTACCCAAAAAAAAAAAAAAGTGGACAAGAGTGAAAGTTGGAAGAAAGAAATATGGAGGCAACCTATACGTGCATAAAGCCTGGGATTTGGGGATGGAGGGAAATGAAATGGAGGGAAAAAAGTTGGGGAAAAAATTGGAGCCAAACTCAAAAGGAAAAGCTGTTGAAATGTCTTTTAACTCAAAAGGAACACTCGTTCCCAATTGTGGACCGTGACCCTGTTCATAATTCTTCATGATGGTGGTATGAATGGCTAGGGCCTGCCATTTTTATGGGCAGTGGGGATACTTGGGTTGTCTGGGTTTACTAAAAAACTTGCAAAATGCTGCCAAATTTATCCTAGCCTTGGGGGGATGTCCCTTGGCATGTTTGATCCCCTTGGGGAGGGGGCGTCCTCCCGTATGGAGTGCATGTTGCTCCTCTATTGTAATACACCTACTGCTGATGCATCCCATGATTCAGATTCTGTGGAATTTATGCTCATGGTGTCATACTCCGGAGTTTGCTATGTTTCAATCTTATAGCTGGAGGTCATACTCCCTTGTTGCTGTGATTCACACTTGTACTTCAGCTGTGGAAGACGTACTCCTTGTTGCTTTGCTGTTGCAGTTCTCAACTTTCAAGAATGTGGTCCCATCACTTCAGCCAACAGCTTTTAGGCTAGTTTATTAGTTCAATTGCTTTGTTGTTTGTTTCCTGTTCTTCTATGTAGAAGATTAGGAAACATTTAGGTCATTATTATTAGCTCCTTATTGCTAGTTAGCGTATGCTCATTGTCCTTTATTTCCTTTTTCTTTTCTTTTTGTCCTCCTGGGGTATGCCCCTTGTAGGCTGTATATTCGGTTAGCCCCCTTTTATTTCAAGCTTTTTCTACCAAAAAAAAAAAAAATTTGAGTAAGGGTTGGAGTTACAGAACCAGGAACCCATAGTGGTATTACCCCCACCGCCGTGACACCAACTTCACATAACGGGAGAGAACTAAATCGCGAAGGTAGAGCCAGACTACGGAATGTGGACCTCGGATCTAAAATGTTTCTGTGTAAAGCTCTTCTGAAAATCAGTGCTCTAACCAAAAACTGCTCAAACTTCATTTGAGATGAGCTTGAACTTTGTATCCCATACCAAGAGCACCTGGAGGAAGAACTCCATGTGGTATGTATTTGCTTGGGACGCCCCCCAACTGAATTTGTTGTTGCTGTAGAGGATAAACCAGATCCCCTTGTGATTTGATTTCAATACCGAGATACCCAGACGAGTATTCGATTGAGCCATGTTTGGGAACCGAAACCCCAAAATGCGATGGATTTGGTTGGATTGATGGAAACACCAGAGCTTTAGAAATTGTGTATTGTGGGACAAAACCCCAATAGTTTTATCCAAGACTACTTGCCTAACTGATGCCACAGTGTTGTGCAGGCCGGAAGCTCTTAATCTGCTGAAAAAGGGTTGAGAGCTTCTCTCTCTAGAAATAGAGAGAGAATGCACTCCCCTCCCTCAAAATTTTTTACATCAGACCTCAATCTTTCGATTGAAGGTTCACGACTCTCATCATCTACAAAATGGTCTCTGTTCGTGACCCACTCCAACTCAAATATCCACCAAACAAATTGTTTGGTTTCATCATGGGGGCAGATCTCGGGGTATCTTCTCCACATCTGACTCGTTTCATACCTTCAACAACAAAAGCTGTACCACATTTTGGGGATCTTTTGGTACCCAACACATCACCAGCCGGGGGTTCCTTGGTGGAGCAACTGTAGGTAATCTGCAGTAGATCAACTTCAACAGCTTCACACAGGAGCATCGGTATTGGGGTTTAGCTTCACGCACATCTGAGTTCCAGTTCGCCTCCGTTATGTGTCGAGATGTCACGGCGGAGGGGGTGAAATCAAATGGGTTTCTGGTATTGAAGATGGTCCTCTTTCCCCATATGCATTTGTGCTGTCGATGTTTGAAGTTAGCAAGTTAAGAGAGAAATCTGATGGAATCCCCTCAATCCCAGTTCACTTTATTCCAATCGGTGCTGTGCATTCAAGGAGAGGTTGTCCAATGCTATGGCTGCTGAGGTATTATTGTGGGTAGGTACGCAGGTAACTCAATAGCTTAGTTTAATTGTGATAACATCTTCTCCTTTTGGGGTTATTTGAAGCTGTGTTCTCCGGTTTGGTGTGCTATTCGCTTTTTATTTTCCGGTCTAACTCCGGTGAAAAAGTTCATCCATGGGAGTTGATGAACAGTGATTATTACCCCCGGTGTTTTTAATTTTGCACGGGGAAACATGCATTTTGTCAGGATTTGGCAAAAGTAATGATGTGGTGTGTTGTCCAGTCAATAGCATGGGATAAAGGGCTGTAATGATGCTTTTGCTGGTAACAATTTATGGGGAAATGGCTATTGCAGGCATCTACGTGATGTACAAAAAAGGGGCAGGCCCTTGGGCCCACTAAAGCACGCATGACTTTTTTTTTTTTTTGGGTAATTCAGCTTGAAATTAAAAGGGGTTAAGCGAATGTACAGCCTACAAGGGGCATACCCCAGGGAGGACAAAATAAAAAGAAATGAAATGAAAAATTGCATACTCCCCGGCACAACCCGCCGGGGTGGGAAATAGGAGGTCCAGCACAACCCGCTGGGTAGGTGTAATAAGCATAAAGTAGCCGCAAAATCCAAAATACAAGCGTACACAAAATTAAAACCCACATGGTGAGATACTAGGGCCCTCAAAGAGCCGTCTGTCGGTCATTAAAAATTCCAGAGTGTGGTAAAACATTAGAACAAGGAACCAGACCTCCTTTTCACTTGAAACCTTAGTGGGCCCATGGACGACCACATGGAGTGTGACACACTACCCCACGAAGAGTCTTTTATATAGCTGTAATGCTACAGCTTGCAAAGTAGTCCTGCGTGATGTACTCCCAATAGAAAACCGTGTATGATGTGGATTACCCACATAACTTTTCAGATTTTTGTGCATTGAACCCCTCAAAAGATCAAGGACAGCTAGCAGCACATTGATTGCAAATGCTTGGGCCCCACTTCCCTTTGTAGGAGTAATTGCTATTTGCTGGTAATGGTCCAAGATGTTTCCATCAAACTAAAAATCACGACATATGCTATTTGAGTGCACAGCGTGCAACCCATGTGCGTGGGCCCCAATGGACCATGATGGTTTCCCGAGTTTTGATGCCCCAATGGACCATAAATGGTTTGTAATATTGGCCGTGGGCCCCACTTGCTTCTTCCCCGGGAAGAAACGTCAATACCAGAGTCCTTCTTCCTCAAACAGGAACCCACATTTACACAAATTTACCAGATAGCAATTCGAGATTACTAATTAAATGGCCCAAATTAACGTGAAACAACCCCAAAATGAAGCTCAAGGATTCCAGGATAGAATCAAAGCATAAGAGAGGAATCCAGGTCTAAAAACTGCCATAGTTCTTACCTGTGGCGCCAGGAACCGCAATGGAATTACCCCCTCCACCGTGACACCATCGACACATAGAGGAGGAGAACTGATACGCGAGGAAGAAGCGGCTGTGTTAGAACTAGAGCTCCAGATCTGTAGCGCATGAAACCCCTCCATGGATCCTTTGCATTTGGAATGAACCACCCCTGAACACCCTCACAAGATGGATTTGCTGAGGACGAGCCCCCATGAGGACGAGCCCCTATCTGATTATTGATACTCATGCAAACGAGCCCATTTGTTGTGGAGAATCAGTTCCCCATTGATAACAAAAGCTACAATCAGCTCTATACCGGGTTTAACCCAGTATCCAAGAGGTATAACGAGATCCCCTTTGATCGAGATCCCCTTGTGAACACACAGAAAGAACGAGAAGAGCCCTTACTGCTGGTGTACCAGACCACATCACTTCCGTCGTGGTAATGGAATGGATCTGGATTGAGGTATTCCCTCGATTTTTGTGAAGATTTCGAGTGAACTTGAGCTCCCCACTTGCGTCAGATGGCAACCCATCTTTGTTTGAACAGCCTTGATACCGACCCGTGAAAAATTCCCAAATCTGGTTGAGATACATCCAACCCCGATGCTATTGGTGTGACTCCCTTCTCATACGAGTGAACGAGATATGTAGAGTGAATGGAACTGGAAATAGGCATTCAACCAGAGTGATTGAAACCAGATCTGAAAAATTTGTGGAAGGGGGAGTGCATTCTCTCTCTATTTCTAGAGAGAAAAGCTCTCAACCCCCACCACGCACGCATGACTTAATTGATTTGCTTCAAGTGATGAAGCACAGCTGTAAAGCCATTTCAATGGTATTTGTCAAAATCAACCTTCATGTGATGACCCAAGTTGGGGTCCACTAACCAGCAATTTGTTGGTCAAAATTCTCTACACGAGGGTTCATTTTCAAAGAGTGTGGGACCAGAACTCGCACATTTTGGGGGTACTTCATTACGCCAGTGGGCCCATGTATTACAATACCCCAATGGGTTATGCTTTTTGTAACCACAGTTTTATAGATTTATTTTACCATTTTGTATCATTATCCCTACCTTAGCGGGTTGTGCTAGGACCTCCAAATTACCCACCCCGGCGGGTTGTGCCGGGGAGTACGCATTTTTTCTTTCTTTTCTTTATTTTCGTTTTGTCCTCCCTGGGGTATGCCCCTTGTAGGCTGTACATTCGCTTAACCCCTTTTAATTTCAAGCTGAATTACCCAAAAAAAAAAAACCCCAATAGTTGATCAGAGGTATTACCTCTGAGAAGAGAATCAAAAATATCGAGGAGAGATCAGGGGTATTACCTCTGAATCAGACCATTATTGATAGGGTTGAGAGAGGGGAGTGCATTCTCTCTCTATTTCTAGAGAGAGAAGCTCTCAACCCCACCTCCTTCCGAAAGCGTATCTTTAATGGGTTCTCTCAAGGATGTTGATTTTCAAGGATTGTGTATCTTGTCTTTTGCCCCTCTTCCCTCATGTAGCCCTTGCGGCCATCCCTTATTTCTCGCATATATGCCTACTTATTTCAAGTAATTTTCTTTTCTTTTCTTTTCTTTTTTCTTTGTCCTTCCTGGGGTATGCCTTGTAGGTTGTACATTCGCTTAGCCTTTTTTAATTTCAAGCTTTATTACCCAAAAAAAAAAAAAGGAAAAGTTTGGGGGGACCAATCTTTGGCCCCCTCACATGGATGACCTTAATAATTGCATGTATTCATGTGAAGTTGAAGACCTTAGGTACACTGGTTGTTTCTTTACCTGGTCAAACAGGCAAGACCATCCTAATCACATCTCTACCAAGCTTGATAGAGTTTTGGTTAATGACCTTTGGCTGAGGACACATACCTCCTCTTCTGCTTACTTCCCTACTCCAGGGATCTCTGACCACTCACCTGCTATTGTACATGTCACACCCCCCCCAAACCTCCCAAGAGACCTTTTAGGTTTTTTGATTTCCTAGCAGACCACCCATCTTTTCTATCTACTGTCCAAAAGGTTTGGAGACAAATAATTCTGGGAAACCCTATGTTCTGTCTTACTGAAAAGCTTAGGAGATTACAATCTGAACTTAAAGAACTGAATCAAAAGGAGTATAGTGCTATCTCTGACAGAGTAGCCATTACCAAAAGCCAGCTTGAGATCCTTCAGACTACTTTGGGTAAGGATCCCACAAACCCTGCTACTCAGTTGGAAGAAAAATTGGTCTACAAGCAATTCCTTACTCTTTCTAGAGCTGAGGAGAGTTTAGCTAGGCAAAAGTCAAGGATCCAGTGGCTAAAGCTTGGTGATCAATGCACTTCCTTCTTTTTCAAATCAATTAACAACAACAGGAATAGAAGTAAGATTACTAGTCTTGTTGTGGGTGACACCACTACCCATGACATGAATATAATCAAAGACACCTTTGTCAATTTCTACTCTAGCTTGCTTGGCACCCCTCACACTTCTACCTATGCTGGCTATGATAGGATCAACCAACTCATTACTCAGAGACTCTCTCATGATCAGAGTATGAGCATGGTTCAGGAAGTCACCAATGTTGAAATCAAGGAGGTTGTTATGAGCCTTAATCCCCATAAGGCTCCTGGCCCTGATGGGTATAATGCTAGGTTTTTTCAAAAAGCCTGGCCTATTGTGGGAAATGAGGTCACTTCTGCAATTCAGAACTTCTTCAGGTCTGGGAAACTCCTGACCAGAGCCAATGCCACAATTGTGGCCCTTGTCCCCAAAGTACCTAACCCTTCTAAGGTTGGTGACTTCAGACCAATTTCATGTTGTAATACCGTTTACAAGTGCATTGCCAAGATTTTGGCTGAGAGACTTCAAAGTGTTCTTCCTGTTCTTATTGATCCAGTCCAATCTGGATTTATTAAGGGTAGGAGAATTGCTGATAATATATTCCTCACACAGGAAATCATGCAAGGTTACCACAAATCCACCTCTTCTCCCAAATGTGCCATGAAAGTGGACATCATGAAAGCATATGACAATGTCAGATGGGATTTCTTATGGGACACTCTCGAGTGCATGAATTTTCACCCCAAAATGATCACTTGGTTAAAAGCTTGTGTTACCACAGCTAACTACACTTTAAACATTAATGGGGAGCCTACTGGCAACATTAAAGGGGCGAAAGGGCTTAGGCAGGGTGATCCTTTATCATCTTACCTTTTTGTAATTGTCATGGAAGTACTCACTTGTATTCTAAAGGATAGGTCTGGTAGACCTGATTTTAGATTCCACTGGAGATGCAATCAACCCAAAATAATCAACTTATGTTTTGCTGATGACCTTATGCTTTTTTGCAAAGGTGAACTAAGTTCAGTTAAACACATCCAAGACTCCTTGTATGAGTTTGAATTCCTCTCTGGATTATCGCCTAGTCCTGGGAAAAGTAATGTTTTCTTTTCAGGAGTGCAACACTCTGTCAGAGAGGAGATTCTTCTAATGTTAGGTTTCAAAGAGGGTTTTTTGCCGGTGAGATACCTTGGTGTTCCACTACTGTCCACCAAGTTGAAGCACATTGATTGCAAGTCCATGATTGATAGAATCACCTCAAAAACCAAAACATGGACCAATAGGGACTTAACCCATGCTGGTAGAGTCCAATTGATAAAAAAATGTCCTCTTCTCTATGCAAACATATTGGTCTTCCCTCTTTATACTTCCCAAAAAAGTTATTAAAGAGGTTGAGACCATATTGAGGTCTTTTTTGTGGTCTGGTCCTGATCTTAAGAGGACTCAAATAAAAGTATCTTGGGAGCACTTGTGTTGCCCTAAGCAGGAAGGTGGTTTTTTTTTTTTTTGGGTAAATAAGTGTGAAAATAAAAGGGGCTAAACGAATATACAGCCTACAAGGGGCATACCCCAGGAGGACAAAGCAAAACAAAGAAAGAAAAGCAAAACGGAAATGAGGGAGGCCAAGTGGCTACAATTTAGGGAAAGGAAGAGTGTTTCCCTTACATCTGCAAGATGAGGGAGAAACACCCGTAAGAGGATTACAACTTAAACTAATACAATATGAATTGAAAAACGGACTTGAACTTGTGGAATTTCTCGACTTGATGGTGCACGGCCTAATACATTATAAACTGAAACCGAACTTGAGGCAACATGATGCTGTGAGGAATAAAATTTGAAAATTTCGCCATGACCCGTTCGTAATTGGAGCACCCTCAAGGTGCCAGCCACTGCGTATACAACAGCAGCAGCTGAAAAAGAAAAAAAAAGGAGGAAGAGATAGAGGTAGAACTTCCAACAGCAGAACTCAGCAGCAGGAAGCAGAAACTTGAAGTGTGTGGCAGAATAACCAATGAAGCTAGTGAGTAGCTAGTGAGTAGCATAAGCATAGTAGCAGAATAACCAATGAAGCTGGTTAATTCAGTAGAGCATCCGGAAGGCCCAAGTGTTGATGTGCAGCAACTTGAATTTCAGAGTAAGTAACACGGATTTCATATGAGCAGCGAGTGGTGAAGCTTGTAATATCATGAGCATGGAATAATGTGAGCAGCCCAGGCGTGGAATAACATGGCAGCAAGTGGTGAAGCTTGTAATATCATTAGTCCGGGAAAATGGATGAGTAGCACAGCGGGAGGAAGCCCCCTCCCTGAAGGGGTTCAAACTTGTCAGGGACATCCCCCCATGGCTAGGCATAACCGTGAGCACTCATAAAGCACTAAGTAACCACGATCATTTGAGGCAGTGAATTGTAGTAGAGTCATTGAACAGTCACAGATCAGAGCAATATGTAACCAAGTTGGCAAGCACAGCACTGGTATTGCAAATCTTGGTAAAATTGGACAGCATTTTGTTTGTTATTTGCAAAGGCTAGAGCAGAAGCAAAGGCTTTCAAGTGCAGAAGCAATGGGAGAGCCATATGCATAGCCGTTTACATGGCTACTGGACAGTCACAGGGCAACGGCAGCAGTATCTCCAACCCGAATCGACAGTCACAAGGCAGGATTGGAGCACTGCCAGAACTGGCACACACATTGCAGTCTATCAACATGGGGTTTACGAACAATCACTAGTACTAGTATGAAGAAACAGTGATCAACCAATATTAAGCAGTACTGCCCAGCAGATGGCAGTCTAAAACAATCAATCAAATCCAAGTAATAAAGGAAGAAGGAAAAAGGAAAGGACCCATTGGAAAAAGGCCTCACACACCCACTCCCTCAAGACCTCTCACTCCCACTCTTCTTTTGATGTACTCACAATGGGTCCAGGGGCTCGCCAAACTCCTGTGGACGGTCGATCTCCACCGGTTGGTTGATTTGATGATTGATTTGAAAATAGAGTCGCCACCCAGGTTTTTGGAAAATGGTTTGGGACCCGAGAAACCAATTTGAAGGATGATTGAGAAAATGACTTTAGAAAACAATTTGAAAACCAGAG
Source organism: Vaccinium myrtillus (assembly GCA_016920895.1). Classification (NCBI taxonomy): domain Eukaryota; kingdom Viridiplantae; phylum Streptophyta; class Magnoliopsida; order Ericales; family Ericaceae; genus Vaccinium; species Vaccinium myrtillus. Next base: position 34,385 of record JADGMU010000490.1, on the reverse strand, counting down.
ATTCGTTTCGGGTTCGGGAGCCAAGTTACGAACGGGGAAGGGTTTTAATGCACCTCGTTCGCCCGATTAAAAATCGGTCTTTACTAAACATTTGTGGGATTTTAAGAAAACCTTTTATTGCCAAACTTTATTCACATAAGTAAGAAACAAATTTAAATGACATGAATTGACATAATAACGACGATAAATAAGAAGAAAATGAACCACGATTAAAAAAATGCTTCAGAAGATTTGTTTGATAAAAATTACTCCTTTAAGGGTGCAAAATAGATTGAAAAGAGTAGTAATGGAAATGTATCTCCCAAGGATGGTTATGTCACACGACAATGAAAAATGCCTTATAACATATCTTTGAGAGACTCGAATGAAACGATTTTTGTTAAAACATTTGACTTACCAAGTCCAAGGGAGGTATAAGGAACCTCCTTGGACTTGGTATCACCCTCAGTATATTGAAAACGAAACTTTGAACAAGTGCTAACCTTGATTAAGTTTGAAAACGATGCTCCTTTACTTGACTTGAAAAAAAAAAAAAAAGAGGCTTTTGGACGCGAAACCCGGATCGGTGTGAGGTTTTGAAGTGTTGAGGAAGATTATGGGCTGGTTTTGAAAGAGTATGGTTGTATACGGTGTTTTGCAGTGGTTGAAACGGAGAAGGAAAACTTTCGGTAGTTGAAACGGAGGGAGAGAACTTGATCTTTTTCAAAATGGAGGAGGAAAGAATTTTGTTGTCTTTTTCAAAATGGAAGAGGAGAGGTGTTTATATAGGCCAAAATATACTTGGGGAGGAAGAAAACTTGATCCAAACGCAAAGAAATAGACTTGGCCACCAAGAAACTTCGGGATCAAGTAAACTTGGTGACCAAGTCTGCTTGAGAGTCCCAGCGCGGCACAATAGGTGTCCCGCGGTACGGTTAATGTGAGCCAAACTTCGCAGGCCGCCACACAGTGCTACCGAACTCCGTTTTGCGCGTGGTTGGTACCGTTTGAAAGCTTGTTAAGTCTACTTTCTAACCCAAGTGGTTTGGAATCAAAATAATTTGTACATAAAAATATGTGACCATTTTACCCTCAGGTGGTTGGAAAAGAAATCATTTTGGTAAAATCTTCACATCTCCCTCATTTCAAAATGGATTGAGACATATTATATATTGAAAAAGAGGGTTTTTAATGTCCTAGAAGATGGTGTAGGGTAGGGTTTATTTTGAAGAGGTTTTCCTTTGATTTTTTGAAAGAGAAGGAGCATCGTTCTAGCTTCCAAGAATGTTTCGATTCATTTCATCATTGGGGATTAAAAATGTACGTGAACGTCTTATTTTGGGGTGTCTACAACTCCCTCAACTCACAACATGCCCTTTATAAATTTCACTCAGAAGGAAGGATGAGGTTCAAGCACAGGCTCACAGGGAACACACAGTTTAGTAGGTCACTAGCTCACATTTGATATCCACACATGCGAAGGGCTTAGTACATAATCAGATAGTATCCACTGTTTATAGATAACTACCTGTATATAGAAGTAATAGCAGGGTATCTCAAGGTACTTGCATTGAATGCATACACTTGCCACATATGTTTGCCTCCTCCACATAGGCCTTCAAAGCCTTGTTGTTGTAACCAGTGACCTAACCTGTGGCCTGTAGCAGCTGGATCAGAAATTAGTATTCAATTTGAATTTTGAGAATGAAGATCCCATTCTCTGAGAAGCCATTGAGATTGGTGCCCTTGGGGAAGATTCCTTAGGGACATCAACCTATGTCTAATCAGAGTAAGTATCTTATGGATTACAACTTGCTCAGAGCATATTACATTTTGAAATTTCCTGTGGTTTCTTTCAATCCAGATTTGATATATTGATACAGTGAAAGCCAATTTGGTCATGAGAACCTTTAATGATTTGCCCTTCATGGAAGATATAAAGGATATCCAGTCAGGCCAAGACTTGGAAGGCCAAGTCTCATTAAGAAGGGCAGTGATTTGCTTCCACACCTGAGAGGTGTAGGGGCAGTTGAAAAATAGATGATCATGACTCTCTTGGCCCGGACAGAAACTGCAGCAAGAGCGTACTTTGGTCCCAAATGTGACCAATCTGTCCTCAGTATACAACCTATTCTGGACGGCCACCCACACAATGAGGCTACATTTGGGTATGTGCCCAGGAAACCACAAGCAATGATGCCATTGAACTTTAGGGAAATGGGTTCTCAGGTGTTCCCACATGGATGCAATACTGTGAATTCCATTAGGAGTGAGAAGCCATCTACTGCTGTCAGCAGTCCCATTAGGATCAAGGAGTGTATACAAGGTGGATCTTATCTCATTGAGTTCAAGAGTTTGAGTAACTGGGAAATTCCATTGAGAGTTCCTAATGATAGCAGAAACTTGAGACTCCCCGGGAAGCCCAGAGTCATAAAGCATTCTGGAACCAAATTTCTCAACAAGTGGTCCAAGGGGGTGCCAATTATCAAACCATAGGGAAGTGTTCTCACCATTACCCACCATGGATTTGATGTGTGGATGTACAATAGGCCTTAGATTCAACATTTTCCTCCATACCCATGATGGGGAGCTAGGCATCTTAACTTCCCAGAAGCTTTTCCCTTTCAATAAGTAGGATTTGATCCATTGGCACCACATGGACTGTTCTCCACCTGAGATGAGGAACCAAATATGTTTAGATATGGCAGCTTTGTTCCATGTGTGGATGGACTTAAAACCCAACCCACCCTCATGCTTTGGAGAGCAAAGATGATCCCATGAGATTTTGGCACCAGATTTTTTTAAATCAGGACCAGACCAGAAGAAGGCTCTCAAGATGGCTTCAACCTCCTTAACCACTCTCTTGGGTAGAATGAAAATAGAGGACCAATAAGTTTGCATGGAAAAGAGGACACTCTTGATGAGCTGAACTCTACCAGCATATGTGAGATCCCTATTTGTCCAGGACTTGGTTCTAGAAATGATCCTGTCCACAAGTGGTTTGCAATCTATATGTTTAAGCTTGGTGGACAAGAGAGGTACACCAAGATACCTAATGGGGAGGGATCCCTCAATGAAACCAAGAGTAGTAAGGATACTCTCCTTCATTGAGGAATTAACTCCAGAGAAGAATATATTACTCTTACTAGGGCTGGGAGCAAGTCCAGAAAGAGATTCAAACTCATGGAGGGCACTTTGAATATGATTGATGGAACTTAAATCCCCTCTACAGAAAATCATTAGATCATCAGCAAAACAAAGATTGATTATATTATTTTGATCACATTTCCAATGGAAGTGGAAATCAGGTTGCTGAGCTTTCTCTTTCAAAATGCATGTCAACAACTCCATAACCATTACAAAAAGGTAGGAGGAGAGGGGGTCTCCCTGACGAAGACCTCTACTCCCCAAGATTTGACCAGTGGGTTCACCATTAATGTTTAGGTTGTAGCTTGCAGTGGACACACAAGCTTTAATCCATTGGATCATTTTGGGATGGAAATTCATGCTAGTGAGGATATCCCATAAGAGATCCCATCTAACATTATCATATGCTTTCATGATGTCAACCTTTTTTTTTTTTTTTTTTTTTCGGGTAAAACAAGCTTGAAATAAAAAGAAGGCAAGAGAATATACAGCCTACAAGGGGCATACCCCAGGGAGGGCAAAACAAAAAGGAAATGGGGAGGCCAAAAGGCTACAACGGAGGGAAAACTACAAAAAGGTATAAAACCGAGATGCTGGAGGACATCCCCCACCCAGCTAGGAGCCCATTTTCAAAATTTCGGCATGACCCGTTCGTAATTGGAGCACCCTCAGAGGTGCCAGCCACTGCATATACAACAGTAGCTGAAAAAAGGAAAAGAAAGAGGGAGAGATAGAGGTAGAATAAGCAGTACTCAACAGCAACAGCAATCGGCAGTACTCAGACAGTGAGAAATGTAACACAATTGAAATGGTAGCAAAGAGCATCAGTGAACAACAATCTCAGCAGTAATCACAGCAGCTCTGTCTCCAGTGGACAACAATTGAACAATGCCTGAGCTTGATGGAGCTTGGAGATGTTGAGAAGTTCAGCAACCGTGAAATGGAAATTAGACATGATCATTGGGCAAAAAGAACCATAACAGCAGCAATAACATGGTAGCCATAACGTGGGAAATGCAGCTATGCAGTAGCTGCTCAATGCTACATTACCCCTGAATGAGAAAGTAACTGCCCAGAAAATGGGACAGCAAATGGAACAATCAGTAGCATTAATATGAGTAGCATACTGCCTCACGGGAGTAACAACAGAACAAGATCGAACAGAATCTGAACAAACTCTGCCTATGAGCAGCAGCAATAACAAGTAAGCTAATGTATCGTTGCAGCAGCAGCTAAATAACAAGTATGCAGCAGTCAATAGCATGAAAACTTTTTTTTTGGGTAAATAAGCTTGAAATAAAAAGAAGACAACAGAATATACAGCCTACAAGGGGCATACCCCAGGGAGGACAAAGGAAAAGAAAGGAAAAACAAAGAAAAGGGAAATTTAAAGGGATGGCCACATAGGCAACATTTGGGGAGGGATAACTAAATGCATACAAAACTTAAATTATTCTAGGTGTTTCTAGACCATCTTGGAAAGAGGGCGGAGAAACACGCAAAAAAGGGCAGGCCTAAGAAAATTTTGCCATGACCCGTTTGTAAATGGAGCACCCTCAAGGTGCCAGCCACTGCGTAAACAACAGCAGCAGCTGAAAAAGAAAAAAGAAAAGAAAGAGGAAGAGGGAGAGATGGAGCAGCAAAAATGCTTGGAATGGCACTTGAGCTGGCTGGGCAGCAATAACTTTGCTCATTCAAAGGCAAGGTCCCACATCTGCAATTCCAAAATATCTCTACTCCAACACCCAAGCACGAGGTCTCTTTGGTAGCGAGTACCACCCCCCATACCTTTTCAGATCTATGTCCAGAGATTAAGGATACTCCTATCTCCCAATCAACGGGGCAAAAACAGCACAGTCCCACGACTCTGCCAAACCCTAGTTCATCTACAGAGCGAGTACAAATCTCGACCCCAACAAACCCTAGCGGCATAAACCTATATTCCACCTTTGATAATGCAACCAATGGACCATTTGGCCCACATAGCCCTAACAAACCTAGTCCGAAATCAGCTCGTATTCTCCAACAGGTCTTCAAACAGGAAGGAGATCGACTCGCGGGTGAAGAGAGAATTGCTGCTCTTGTTCTTGCTCTGGAGAGGGAAATGCAAATTGCTGGCACTAAGGTCGATTGTTCTGAGCTCAAAACCCAACTCCTCCAACTTAGGGCCTCAGATGCTAACCCTGAGGAATCATCTTCCAGCATGACAGCAGGTAAATCTCTCAAAATTGGATTCCACTCTCCAGCACCTCTATCTACCCACCAAAAAGGCCCCCAATTTGACCCTAACTCCAAACCCCAACCCACTGAAGTGCAGCAACCCATAGCGAAAGACTGGGCCTCCCTTTTTAAAGCCCAGGGTCGCTCAAATGTCATGAAACTTAATCATTACCCAGAATTACGACAAGGGGATGACCCAGTGGTGGATCTGGAAGATGCTCATTTCAATGACAGGACCTGGAACAATTGCCTTATTGGCCATTTTTTGGATGGCAAGATGGCTTTTCCTCTTCTTAGCTCCACCGCTAGGAAAATTTGGAAAGATCATGGAAGGATAAAAATTAAACAAGTTGGAGCATGTTACTTCTTTGAGTTTCAAGATGAGGAGACCAAACTTAGAGTTTTGGAGGGTGGTCCTTACTTCTTTTCCAGAAGGTACATTGTCCTCAAGGATTGGCATAGGATGTTAGTCCCCTCCACAGATCATCCTTCTACCATTCCTGTATGGATTAAAATCCACAAGCTCCCCCTTGAGTGCTGGACTGAAGAAGGCCTTAGTCGCATTTCTAGCACCATAGGCAGACCTCTACACGTAGATATTGCTACTGCCCAACAACAGAGACTTGACTATGCAAGAGTGTGTGTAGAAATCTCTGCTAACGCAGATCTTCCCAAGGCCGTTCAAATTAGACATGGAGTGGAATCAGTCACTGTTTCTATAGAATACCAATGGATTCCTCCTAAATGTGGTAAGTGCAAAGTTTTCGGGCATTCCTGCAAGACCAAAGTTGAAGAACAAGTTGCAAATAATGATGATAATTGGAGGCTTATTGGAAAGGCCTTGGGGGGAGGAGGAGGAGTCCTGGAAGCTCTCACTAAGGAGGTCCCCAATACATCCACAGGGGAGGCTTTTGTTATGCAACCTGACAAGGAAGGAGTGATTTTGGAAGACTTGGGTGATGAATCTCAAAGTGAAGCTGCAGAGGAGGTGAGTGGTATTAGCACTTGTAATGCTCCCTCCTTGGTGAACCAAGCCCCACAACCTGCTGAGGCTGGTGTTGGAGAGCAGATTCAGATTGCTCAGGGTCTTCCCAAGACTTCTGGGAAAGATCCTTTGGAAGAAGTGGGGGATATCCCTCCTGATGGGTTCTGTACAGGGAGATCTGCCAAGAAGAATAAGCAAAAAAATCACAAGAAGGCTGGTCCTGGTAGCAAAGGGGGCACCTCTGGTTCCCCTAACAAAGGCAGGTAATCCTTATCCCATTTTTGTATTGGCAGCACTCTTAATCTTTCTATTATCTGCCACCTTTTGTTGTTAATGTTTATGTCTATGCCTACACCTCCCATTCAAATCGGTTTTTGGAACATGAGGGGTCTAAATGATCCTCTCAAACAAAAAGAGGTCAGGACCTTTGTGACTAAGAATAAACTGTCTATTGTAGGCATAGTAGAGCATAAAATAAAGGAGCCTAACTTCAATAGGATATTTTGCTCCATGATTCCACATTGGTCTTTTGTTCACAACTACACTCACTCTCCTAATGGTAGAATATGTGTTGGGTGGGACCCATCTTTAGTGAAAGTCACTGTACTTGGACAGTCCAATCAAGCCATTCACTGCCAGGTTCAGTATAACAATTGTGACATTCATTTTGCTGCCACCTTTGTGTATGGCTCCAACTTGTACAGTGAGAGGTATGAGTTGTGGCAGGACTTAAACTCCTGGAAATGCCTTGACCCTTGGGTGTTGTTAGGCGACTTCAATGCCCTTAGACTCCCCTGTGATAAAGTTTTTTTGGGTAAATCAGCTTGAAAATAAAAAAGGCTAACCGGATATACAGCCTACAAGGGGCATACCCCAGGAGGACGAAACAAAAGAAAAGAAAAAGAAAAACAAAACAGGAAAACACTAAGCCAAACGGCTAATAGTAAGAGGAGGGCCCGAAGGCTACATGGGGAATAATACGGGAAGCTAGCCAAGACATGGACTAGCATTAGCACTAAAACAAAACCATAGCTACAAACATCTACGAAATGAGTTTCCTACCTTTCTACGGATAAGAAACACATAATCAAAAGTAAGTACAAAGACTAATTGAGGGAAAAATGAGTTGCTCTTTGCAAACCATACTTGAACTTGTGGAGTCCACCACGTCTCTTGGACTGAACCGTGGGGATGGAGTAGATGGAGGTGAATGATTAGATCACGACGATATAGAACCCAACGAAGTGGAGGACATTCCCCTCCAAATAGGACTAGAGGACAACCCCCATCTAGCTAGGAACCCGTAACATGGGTAAAAGTTTACCTTCAAACTGAAATTACAAGAACTAGAATTACAGAGCGTGTATGAGTTAGTGATGGGCTGTCGCACAGGACCTAGACAACATAATGAACAGTGCAGCATATGGCAGACCTGAACATGACACAGATCTTGGGACCTCATGGAACATCCGAACATAACAGCAAATGGCAGCAAGTGCAAGACAGTAGTAACATCCGAACATAACAGTAGAACCATAGCATAGCCGATGCAGCATAACGGTGGCAGAATAACCGTAGCATAACCGTATAAAAGAACAGCAGAACCGCAGCAACAGTAAACAAGAGTTTCAGTAGCAACTAGAGAAACAATCAAAAAATGTATCATGCAGTGTAAACACTATAACACCGTAACAAAGTCACTGCCCACGAGAGATGAGAAGTGCAGCAATCAGAAAAGTGCAGCAGTCACGGTACAGCAATTCCTGCATAATTGGACAGCGTTCTGTCTGTATTTTGGCACCCACTATGGTGCTGCCCAGAAAACGGCAGCAGCAGTAGATAATGTAGCAGCAGTATAAATGCAAAGCATCAGACGTGAAGCGCAATCACAAACAATGGGAATTGCAGTAACAATGAAGCCAATTGAAAAAATTGAGAAACCTTATAAGGACTCACACTACAACGCCCTCGACAAGCTCACAACTTCAAGTTTCACTCTAGGGGTCCGAACTCCCTCAACTTATCCTCACAATGCTCCCCCACTAAATATTACCTCCACTCTCAAATAAGGAAAGAGGCTCAAACACTCATTTCTCCAGGGTTCACACATATGGTGGGGCACACAACTCAAGTCCTAGCTAGGATTGTTGTAGAGGAAGCCAAGTATACCGAGTAAACCAATACTAACATAGGAGGTCCCTGCAACTCTAAGACGAATGAGAATAAGATACCTACCATTCGTAATAGAAGTATTAGGAGCCTCAACCAAGAAAGGAATTGGAATGGGCGACCTGGCAAACCTGTGGACCACCAGCTTGAAGCTTGGTCTCAAAAGTGTTTGATGTGTGATAAGCTCCATTTGTAATATTAGGAGCCTCAACTAAGCAGCAACATGATAGAGACCTGCAAGTGTCACAAAGTTAGCTAAATTAGCAACAGTTATGGATTAAAGTAACCAACAGGAATATGAATGGAAACCAGATTGCAGATGCAGCAATTATGGGCTAATAAATCCACTAATGTATCCACTACACTCAGTCACTTAAGTTGCCAAAATGACACCAGGTAATCAAAGTGAGAGTCCTTGGGCAGATTAGAGAGAGATAGCAGTTTATATCTCACTTCGTTAATTATCTTAGTTGCTATACTGTTAGGAGGGCAACTAACATTCTGAAATTTCCTGTAATTGCGCTCCAGCCAAATTTGGTACACAAAGACAGTGAATAATAGTTTGGTGATGGCATTGGACAAGCTTTTACCTCTCAAGTTGCACAACAAGCTCAACCAATGGGTCCACGAAAGTACATGCCAGTTAGTTGGGAATCTGTTTTGCAATAGATTCCTAACATGAGTTGTCAGAGGGCAGTTAAAAAATAAATGCTCATGTGTCTCATTCCCTAGACAAAATATGCAAGAAGAGGAGGGTTTAATCCCAAATAAAACAAGCCTATCCTCGGTGGAAAGTCTGTTTTGTAAAGCCAGCCAGACTATGACACTGCACCTGGGGATATGCCCAGGAAACCAGGTGACATGGTGCCAAGAAATCTGGGGGTAATGGGTCCTAAGAGCATTCCACATGGAGGAGATTGTAAATTTACCAGTGGGAGTGAGTGTCCAGTGATGGGAATCACAAGTATTGGTATTCATTCCAAGGGTAGGAAGGGAATTTCTGATTTCATTCAACTCTAATGTTTGAGTGACAGGGAATGCCCAATTGCCGCCCCTCAATATCATGCTGACAGTTGCATCAGAGGGAAGCCCAGAATCATAAGCAATCCTCGGCCCATACTTAGGGAAAAGTGGGCCCAGAGGGTGCCAATTGTCATACCAGAGAGAAATGAGATGGCCGTCACCAATGATGTGCTTAATGTAGGGATGGACAATTGGTCTTAAAGTAAGTATCTTCCTCCAAATCCATGAAGGGTCACTTGGAATTTTAAGACTCCAAAAGTTCCTACCTTTGAGGAGATAGGACTTTACCCACTGGCACCACATAGATTGTTCCCCTCCAGAGATGAGGAACCAAATATGTTTAGAGATCGCTGATTTATTCCAGATTTGCATCGATTTAAATCCCAATCCACCTTCTTTGTATGGGGAACACAAGTGTTCCCAAGACACCTTGGCTCCAGTCTTTTTAAGGTCAGGACCAGACCAGAAGAAGGCTCTAAGTATGGCTTCCACCTCTTTAATGACTTTTTTTGGGAGAATAAAGAGAGAAGACCAGTAGGTCTGCATGGAGAATAGGACTGATTTGATTAGCTGGATTCTACCAGCATAGGACAGGTACCTATTTGTCCATGATTTTGTTTTAAGGACAATACGATTGACCATGATTTGGCAATCAACATGTCTGAGTTTGGTGGAGAGGAGAGGAACCCCAAGGTATTTAACTGGGAGTGTACCCTCCCTGAATCCAATGAGTTCAATAATGGCGGTTCTAATTGTGGGGCACACTCCAGAGAAAAATATGTTGCTCTTACCAGGGCTAGGTGAAAGTCCTGAGAGAGCCTCAAATTCAAACAGTGAGGCTTTGATGTGGGAGATAGAGCTCACTTCAGCTTTACAGAAGATCATAAGATCATCTGCAAAGCAAAGATTAACTATTTTAGTGGCACCACATCTCCAATGAAAATGAAAGTCAGGTAAGAGAGATTTCTCTCTAAGTAAGCATGTGAGGACTTCCATGACTATTACAAATAGGTAGGAAGATAAGGGATCCCCTTGCCTCAAACCTCTTCTACCCTGAATGAAGCCCGTAACTTCACCATTAATGCACAATGAGTAGTTAGCAGTGGATACACAGGCTTGAAGCCACTTGATCATCTGTGGATGGAAGTTCATTGAGGATAGGACATCCCACAAAAACTCCCATCTCACATTGTCGTATGCTTTCATGATATCCACTTTCATGGCACATCTAGGAGAAGAGGAGTGCTTATGGTAACCCCTCATAAGTTCCTGTGTGAGGAAAATGTTGTCCGCAATTCTTCTGCCCTTAACAAAGCCAGATTGGACAGGGTCTATAAGATGGGGCAGTGCGCTCTGAAGACGATTAGCCAAAATTTTGGCGATGCACTTATAGATAGTGTTGCAGCAAGAAATGGGCCTAAAGTCACTAACCTTAGAGGGGTTAGGAACTTTAGGCACCAAGGCAACAGAAGTGGAGTTGGCTTTCTTTAGAAGGCGCCCTGATTTGAAGAATAATTTGATAGCAACTGTTATTTCATGGCCAACTATACTCCAACTTTTGTGAAAAAACCCCGCATTATAACCATCCGGGCCAGGAGCCTTCTGTGGGTTGAGGGATAAAAATGTGTTTTTGATCTCAATATCAGATATATCAGCTATCATTTCAAGGCTCTGAGAATCAGACAGTTTTCTTTGTATTAATTGATGTACTCTGGCTGATCCTGAGTAGATTTTGGTATGGGAGGTGCCAAAAAGACTAGAATAGAAATTAACAAAAGTGTCTTTAATGATAGCCATATCATGGGAGATAGAACCATCATCAAGCACTAAGCTGGTAATTCTATTCCTATTTCTAGAATTATTGACAATTTTGAAAAAATAAGAGGAGCACTGATCTCCTAATTTCAGCCATTGAATTCTAGATTTTTGGCGAGCGAAACTCTCCTCTGCTCTGGCTAGGGATGAGTATTGCTTGCACATTGCTCTCTCTCTAGCTTGTTTGTTAATATCAGTAGGATCAGAACCCAACTCAGACTGGACAAAATCTAATTGTTGTCTGGCTTCTATAACTCTAGCCGTGATTTCACTGTACACAGAGGCATTCAGTTTCTTAAATTCAGATTGCAATAGCTTGAGTTTCTCATAGACACAAAACATTGGATTCCCAATGATGATTTTCCTCCATATTTGTTGGACGATAGGGAGGAATTGTGGGTTGTCTGTAAGAAAATTAAAGAATCTAAAGGGCTTCAATGTGTTTTTAAGTGGAGGGGTGAGATACACCACAGATGATGAATGATCAGAGATCCCAGGGTTAAGAAAATGAGCATTGGACCAACTAAAGAATTTAATCCAACTCTCATTAACAAGAACCCTATCTAACTTGGTGGAGATGAGAGAGGAAGCCTCTTGTTTATTGGACCAAGTGAATTGGCACCCTGAATATCTTAGGTCCTCAAGCTCAGCAGTTTGGAGGCAATTACCAAGATCATTCATCCAAGGTGTCCAAGTCCTATCTCCTCCAATTTTTTCATTTATTGACTTGATTGCATTAAAGTCTCCCAACACAACCCAAGGTGATTTGCAGCCAATCAGTTGGATATCCAACCAAAGTTTCTGTCTTTCTAGGTAATTGTTCGAGGCATAGACAAAGGTAGCACAAAAGGCATAATTCCCATTACATGCCTGCACCTCACAGTGGATGTGTTGACTGGATTGATCTAGGACAAGTAGCGACACCACCTTGGGGTCCCAACACAATAATATTCTGCCAGAAGGGGCAGAAAGGTGATTGGTGGAGAACTGCCACGTAGGAAACATAATGCTAACAATCTTTTGTACTCTGGTTGCCTTAATTTTATGTTCAATGAGACCAACTAGTGCAAGATTATTATTTTTAGCCCATCTCTTAGCTTCACTTTGCTTAAGAGGATCATTTAAACCCCTTAGATTCCAAAATCCAAAATGCAGTGGAATGTCAGACATATATATAGACTTGAGAGTCGCCTACTGCAGAACATATGGCTAATAGTGGCATGTTAAGTGCCCAAAAAAGACAGCAGGAAGCAGATGTATACACTATACCAAAATACTTAATCACCTCAAGGCAACAAGTAATAGTACAAAAGAGACCCGCGCGATTTACTGTGGCAAGGAGCAACAGCCCCACAAAAATACTACTTATCAAAAGCATAAAATTAGTCTAAGAGGTTTAGGACTTCCCTTTGCGTTTGGAGCCATTTCTGCTCCGCTTCTTCTTGGATATGGATGCTTTGTTCTAGCCACCCGAACCAGCTATGATGTCAGGAGTAGAGTCCTTGATATTAGGAGTTTGAAACTCTCCATTTTCAGAATCCTCCCCCTGATTAGCACCATGCAGACCCGTGGTTTTGGACTTTGTAGATTCCTCTGCACTTGCCAAGTGGCCACCTTTATCTACCAATAAATCAGGGTGTAGTATGGCAGAGTCACTACATGGACCAACTGCTGGTGATTTGCCCGAGCCCTGCATAATAGGACTATCAAGAACCTCAATTTCTTCATCCATGGCTTCACTCAGCGTGTCCTCATCTTGGGTAGGACCAGTGGCTGCATCACTCTGAGCCGTGTATACACTGATAGGAACAGATTTAGTAACGGCTTCTAATGCTGTTATTCCTCCTAATTTAATGGCTGCAGCCTTGCCAATGATCTGCCATTCCTCAATTTTGGACGGAATGGACAGAGGCTTCTCTCTCTCCTCTCTCTCACGAGGTTGCGCAATAGCAGATACAATGCCTGAACCCGTAGTAACGTCCTTCTCCCCAACATCTGCAGGAGGTGGCACTATACGACAGACATGACCAAACACTCTGCATTTACTACACATTGGAGGTAGAACTTGGTATTGAATGGGGAGAACTACTCGCTCACCTCCAACCGTGACAGTGACATCATCTGGGAGGTCTATTTCTGCGTCAATTTCAACACAGACCCGAGCATGTGACGTTTTGGTTTTCTTGGCCGTGGCTTGATCCAAATGAATTGGACGCCCAATAGTGCTTGCGATGCGACTAATGCACTCCTTGTTCCACAGTTCCCACGGAAGGTCTAATATTTTCACCCAGATGGGAATCTTAGAGGGATGTTCCTTAGTCGGCTTCATCATCCTTCGCCAGTTCTTCAGTACCAGGTATTTGCGCGAGAAAAACCAAGGGCCTTCGTCAAGAATGGATTGCTTGGCTTGTTCGTCACGAAATTGGAAAATAATGAACCCAGAGGCATCGATCTTAAGAGACACTAGACGATCTTTCCAGGCATTTCTAGCAGTAGCCAGCAGTAAAGGAAAAGGCATACGGCCATCCAAAAAATACCCAACTAGATATTTATCCCACGATTCTACCTCAGTGAATTCTTCATCGATCTCAACCTCTGCAATCTTCCCTTTACGGAGCTCAGGGAAGTAATCTAGCTTCGTATCAAGAGCAGGCCCTTGGGATTTAAGGATGGAGGCCCAATTTTTACTTTTCCCTCTGTTGAGAACGGGGTAAGTAACTGGTGGGTTTGCTTGAGCTTTACCTGAATGAGATGAGGATGAAGCTCCTTGAGTTTGATCAGATAGCGGAGGGGTATCAGAAGGAGGAGGTACAAGTGAGTTAGGGTTCGATTTCGGGCTGTTGACAGAAAGGCGAGGTTTAAGAGCATCAACTGGATACCCACGATTGGGGTCAGAGGCAATATAGGGATCGCCCCTCGCATTGTGAAGAACTGAATGGATGGAAGCCCTAGGCTCAGTTTCTCCGATTGTGGAGACGTGAGGCCTCTGCTTAACATCTTGCATCTCATGTTTCAGACGATCCTCAGACTCCACACGTTGTAGTTCTTCCTGAAAGATTTGTTGTAATTTGTGGGCTGGGCTAGGGTTTTGACCGATTTTGGGGCTGTGAACTCCAAACTCAGATGAATTATTGGAGTGGGTAAGGCTTAAGGTAGCGGGAGAGGAAGGAGTAAGTGAGTTAGGGTTTGGATCGGGAAGATTATGACTGGTAGAGACAGGTTTAATTGGGCTGAATTTGGTCGGTACGGTATAAGTGGTACCTGGTATAAGGAGATTGCTGTGGATCTTCCTCTCCTCCGGTGAATAGCTTGAACTGTGTGTTGATGTGGGAAGCCCCAGGTGTTTCCTCCTAAGGACGTTAGAGTCTAGGGCTTTGGAGCCCAGATCTTCCATAGCTGTTGCAGATGTACCCTCCATTTCTAGGGTTTCGTTGGGAGAGTCCACGGTTTTGAGTCCCAAATCATAGGGATCTGTGATAGTATCTTCGCCCTTAGCTAGATTTCCCTTTGGTTTAACTCCAAGATCTTCCATGGGGGTTGCAGGATGCTCCTCCATAACTAGGGTTTGTGAATCGCTTCAATCGCCCAGAAATCGCAAATCGCTTGGGAGTTCAGATGACGTCATCATTTTGCTTCCCCTGTCTAACTTTGATCCTGTGATAAAGTTGGTGGAGATAATCATTGGCCTTCCCATATGGACAGCTTTGGCAAGTGTATTGAGCTCAATGAGCTTGATGATCTGAAGTACACTGGTTGTCACTTCACATGGTCCAACAAACAGGACCCCTCCCATGTTGTCACTACAAAAATTGATAGGGTTCTTGTAAATGAAGGGTGGATTAAAACATTTGTTCATTCTAATGCCCACTTCCACACTCCTGGTATATCAGACCACTCTCCTGCTGTGGTATATTTGAATCCCTCCTTTGAGAAATCTAACAAACCTTTCAAATTCTTCAATTTTCTTGCTGAACATCCCAACTTTCTATCTGTGGTTCAGCAAGTATGGAGAAAAATTGTGTTTGGGAATCCTATGTTTGTTACTTGTGAGAAGCTCAAGTATCTCCAAAAGGAACTCAAAAAGCTTAATTCTAAGGAGTACACTCAGAAGGAATGTCTGTGGCTCAATCACTCTACTCACTAGGACACACATTAAGAGGTAAATTCACTCACACACTAAAGCATGAAACCAGCAAGAGATAAGTTGGATAAGATGAACAGTTACACCAAACCTGCAAAAGAAACCTCAATGATAGATTAGAAAAAGCATTGTTCTTCTTGGTCTAATAACCTGCACCCACAAAGGCCCAATTGGGTGGTTAGTAAGAGAATACATCTTTGGATTTGGCACCTGTCAATAAGTAAGAGACATTAGCAGGAGGTAGAATTGGAATATGCATAAACATGACAAACCAAACCATGCCAAGTCTATTATTTGCCACCAATTAAAAGTCAAAGTGAGCTAACAGGTATGCTCCATGAATCCAGAAGGTTAAGATGGCCAGCAGGGATTCTGGTGAGAGACAACAATCTACCCCTTATGTCATTGCAGATTCTGGCTACCACAGAAGGAATGGAGTGCCTAAGATTCTGAAACTTCCTGGTGTTCCTCTCAATCCAAAGATGGTAGATAGTTACAGTAAAGGAGAGTTTGGCCAGAGTACTTTTTAGGCCTTTTCCTTTGAATGAGCATAGGTGAGAGACCCATGTACTGAGAGATTGAGCATGCCAACTGAGTAGAGTGATTGAGCCAATAGCATGAAAACCTAGAATTTACGGGCTCACACTTCAACTCCCTCGAAGGCTCACCACTTCAACCACTCTCTAAGGGTCCGAACACCCTCAGCTTTCCTTACAAGATTCCCCCTCTCACTATTACCTCCACTCACAAAGAAAAGGTAGTAGATCAAGCACGCACCTCACTTTTTTTTTTTTTTTTTTGGGTAACTTAGCTTGAAATTAAAAGGGGTTAAGCGAATTTACAGCCTACAAGGGGCATACCCCAGGGAGGACAAAACAAAATAAAGAAAAGAAAAGAAAAAAAATTGCGTACCCCCCGGCACAACCGCCGGGGGAATATGAAATCCAGCACAACCCGCTGGTATAGGGAAACATATGTTTAAACAAAATTATAATTGTACGCCACAAAAAAAAACGCAGTGTTATTGCTCGCACAGCTTGGGAATAAAATTGTTTCAACCGAATGGAAGTCCAAAGCTCCTGCCTTTTTGAGAAGTACAAATGTACTCCACGAATACTTTTGTTGATGCACTTTCCGTGTACATAGTTGTCCCATGTGGGACCAATCCCATGTGCTTCTTGGTACTCGAACAAGCCTTGCACAAGCTCCCATACACCAGTACATTGCTGTCCACATTTGATCCAAGGGCAGCAACAAAGAGTACATACCCCCTCGCACCTCACTAGGCACACACATATTAGAGTAGATCACACAACTCACAGTAACATACCCCCTCGGGTCAGCTCTACCCATGTAAAGGCAGTCCACAAATCAATCAACAAATGTATTATAAATCAAGTTGTTCTTGGTAACCAGTCATGTACTAATAAAGCACACCTGCTAAGGATTGTGAACCTTGGAAACCTGCAAACAAACTGCCCTAATTGGGCTGTCAGAGATAATCAAGTTATTCTTCATATAGGCTGTGGTGCCTTACGCCCTCAGAACTCACACAACTCCATTCACTAAATATTACCCCTCACAAGAAGAAGGATCAAGCACTCATCTCTCTGGGAAACTCAAAGTATATTTAGGGAGAAAAGCAGGCCAAGCATAAAGCTGTCGCACAATGAGATCATCTCCTGGAATTAAAGAGCACAATGGAGCACCTGCAAAACATGCTGCCCAAACTGGGCTGTCAGAGATACATAAAACTCTTTGATCCTCATTCACTCCCATGGAAGAACCTGTTTCATTGAATCACGTCAGAGAGATAACTACAAAGGCAGTATACTAAGCAAATCAATTCAATTTTAACTACTTGATATGTTCCATGCCTCAAGAAGTGATTGATCTCCTGCTGGAATTTTGTGGAGGGATAATATTCTACACCTAATGTCAGTGCTGATCTTAGACACCAAGGTGGGAACACTTTGTTGGACACTTTGGAATTTCCTGAGGTTTCTCTCAATCCATATGCGATATATAGAGACTGTGAAGGTTAATTTAGTCAGTGTGCTTTTCAAGTCTTTTCTCTTAAGGGAAGAGAGGATATTGACCAAATCAGACAATGGTTGGGCTTGCCAAGTAAGTTGTGACCTATTAGAAACATCATCCCACACTTGCTTAGTAAAGGGACAATTAAAGAACAGGTGGTCATGACTTTCCTCACTAGAACAGAAGCTGCAGCAAGAAGTGGACCTAATACCAAAGAGAACTAACCTATCTTCAGTAGAAAGTCTGTTCTGTATGGCAAGCCAACTAATTAGACTGCACTTAGGGATATGAGAAGGGAACCAAGTAACATGGGACCAACCAACAGTGGGAAACTTGATTCTGAGTTGTTCCCACAAGGAAGAGACAGAGAACATCCCATCCTGAGTGAGGGTCCATATATGAGAGTCTGCACTTGTGGAATTCTGATTTGGGAGAGGAGGAAGGAGGTTCCTGATCTCATTCAATTCCCATCTTAGCAATACATTTATAGATAGTGTTACAGCAAGATATTGGCCTAAAATCACCCACCTTGGTTGGATTAGGCACTTTAGGAACAAGTGCAACAATCGTGGAATTGACTTTCCTCAAAAGTTGACCAGATCTAAAGAAGTTCCTAATGGCAGCGATAACCTCATGGCCAACAATAGCCCAAGACTTCTGAAAGAAGCCAGCGTTGTACCCATCAGGGCCAGGAGCTTTATGAGGATTAAGGGATAGAAAAGTGTCCCTAATTTCAATGTCAGTGACCTCATGGACCATGGCAATGCTCTGTTCAGCAGACAATTTCCTGTTAATGAGCTGATCCACTCTAGAGGTCCCAGAGTAAAGAGTGCCATGAGGGGTGCCCAAAAGGGAAGAATAGAAGTTGACAAAAGCCTCTTTTATTTCAGTGGGGTCATGAGTAATAGAGGAGTCACTCAGAGTCAATGTGGTGATCTTGCTTCTATTCCTAGTATTGTTGATTGATTTGAAGAAGAAAGATGTGCACTGATCACCCAGTTTAAGCCACTGAATTCGTGATTTTTGTCTAGCAAGGCTCTCTTCAGCCCTAGACAAGACCACAAACTGTCTATAAGCATCCCTTTCCTGTGTTTGTGTGACTGAATTGGACGGGTCAGTACCCAACTTTTTCTGGAGAATATCAAGGTGCAGCTTACTATCAATAACTCTTTTGGATATAGAGCTAAATTCTTTGGTATTGAGGGCTTTGAGATCAGACTGAAGAAGTCTGAGCTTCTCAACAATGCAAAACATGGGATTGCCAAATATGATGGTTCTCCAGACCTTTTGAACTATTGTGAGAAATTGGGGATGGTCAGCCAAGAAGTCAAAGAACCTAAAAGGTCTGTTGGTTTCAAGTCTATTCTTATTTGGAACAAAGCTGTTATTGCTGTTATGGTTTCAACTTGATTGTTCTGCTGTTGCTGTTATGGGATTACTGCACCTCGGGGGTGCCACTTTTCAAAGGAGATGTTGTTCAAAATTCCAGAAATCTGGTAGGCTTGCTGTCCATAATCCCAGAATTACAGTTTGTTGGGATACTGTGCACTAGTGTTTTTTTTTTTTTTTTTGGGTAAATGAGCTTGAAATAAAAAGAAGGCAAAAGAATATACAACCTACAAGGGGCATACCCCAGGGAGGACAAATAAAAAAAGATGGCCATAAGGCAGTGAGTAACAAGGCAATCAATACCTAACTACGAGGGGTTTCACTCCTATCAAAAGATAAGGGAGAAACCCCATACAAAAGAGAATGTAAAATCATACAATAGATGTCTAGTACAATAGCCGACAGAATGTAGACTTTGATCCCACAGCCGACTTGAAATTGGATCATTGCTTGCACCAGCTAGGAACTTTGATTTGAAGTTTGAACATGAATCTTGGTATATGACCTTGGAGTAACTTGGGATAGGACCTTGGGATAGGACCTTGAACATGAGAATTGACGCTTGAACATGAAACTTGGAAAAGGACTTGGACATCAACTGCATCAACTGCAGCACTGCTCTGCTGCATGCTGCTGCAAATTAGGTGTTGTTAGTAGCTGCTGCTGCAGCAACAGAGCTGGTTTTGGATAGATTTGGGCAGCATAACGGCTGTTTTTTACAATCCCAGAAAATCAGATGTCTGCCCAGAGATTGGCAGCCCATAAATACAGAGTTTCACACAAAATAAGCCACAAAACGATGACTTAGAAGTAGACTAGAACAGGGCTGCATGATGGGCCCTTCTATGAAGAAGACTAGAAGATCTTTCAAAACTTTTGATTTTCCTACTACCGCTAGCAAAGGTTGGCCTAACAGTAGGTGTAACAGGCTAGAGTAGGGAGGAAAGGCCCCCTCCCAGAAGGGACTAATACATGCCATGGGACAGCCCCCCAAGGCTAGGCCAAAAATCTCAACATCGTGGATGCTGATCAGACACACAGCAGTCCAGATTGGTAATTCCCATGCTCAAGTGCTTCCAAGTTGGAGTCCAAATCAAGATGTGATCAAAGTCTACATCAAGTTGGCTATTGGATTTAGACTCAAGTTCTAATACTAAGTGTAGAGCTACTACTCCGGTGGTTCTTTGTTTCTGCATTTTGTCTACTATATTTCCTAATACTCAATGGGGGTTGTCCCATTTTTGTACCTTCATTCCCATATGTGTTTCCCTCTCATCTAACAGATGAGGGAGAAACACTATACTATTCCTTCCCATGTAGCCAATTGGCCTTCCCCACTTTCTTAGGCAAGTCTGCCTTAGAAGTTTTATTTCATGCAATTTTCCCTTTCTTTCTTTTCTTTTCTTTTCTTTCTTTGTCCTCCAACAGGGTATGCCCCAAATATCTTTTTTTTAATTTCAAGCTTATTTACCCAAAAAAAAAAAAAAAAACAGCCCTTGCTATAGGATAACATGAAGGTTCATGTGCAAGCAAGTAAAAAGTAGGTTGCAACAGCCCTTGCAACCCATGTAATGAGCATAATCCAAATGCGAGCAAGTAAAATCTATAGCAACAGCCCTTGCTATAGGATAACATGAAGGTTCATGTGCAGGCAAGTAAAAAGTAGGTTGCAACAGCCCTTTTTTTTTTTCGGTAAACCAAGCTTGAAAATAAAAAGAGGCAAAAGAATATACAGCCTACAAGGGGCATACCCCAGGGAGGACAAAGACAAAAAACAAAGAAAGAAAAGGGAAATGGGAAGGCCAAGATGGCAACATAGGGAGACTAAGGTGGAATAAAAGTATTTACTACATATGGACTTGTAAATCAGGCCCTTGACTTGTGATATGGCTTGTGATATGGCTTGCAAGTGTGACCGAACAGCAGAAACAACATGTAACACCAGATTCTGGAAAATTTGAAATTTCGCCATGACCCATTTGTAATTGGAGCACCCTCACAGAGATCCCTTGTGTCCTCCCCAATGATGTAGTATGATTGCTCCATGTATGACCTGTTTAAATGAGTTGCCTGATGATGCTTTGCCAATGGAATGAAGCTCTGTTACTTGCTGCAGCAAATACCATTGAGAGTTCATCTGTCCTTTGAAACCTTCCTCTGTCCTTTGAGAGTTACCCATGTGGACGTAACCTCACTGCCCTATAAAGTCCTGAGCTGCCCCTTTATTTTTTTTTTGGATAAATAAGCTTGAAATAAAAAGAAGGCAAAAGAATATACAGCCTACAAGGGGCATACCCCAGGGAGGACAAAGAAAAGAAAAGAAAAGAAAAAGAGTGCGTTAAATAAGGGGAGGCCGCAAGGCTACATGAGGATAGTTAGGGAAAATACAAGGCACTACGGGACATAGGATAAACATTTGTTCCCCACAATAGCCTAAAGAGCTTGATCCTGATGTGAACTTGCATGATCTCAACTAGCACAAGCAAGGAACTTGGAATATGACTTTGCACTTGGAGTAACTTGGTATAACTTGAGATTTGGCTTGACTATAGCCCATATGATGACCGGACGAGGGTCACGGCTATAACACTCTGCACTAAGGCAGGTAGTAGCAGTAACTGGTTCCACTGTTTCCCTTTGGTATGATAACTGGCACCACTTTGGGCCACTTGTGGAACACTTTGGTAGTCGTGTGGTTTATGACTCTGGGCTTCCAGATGATGCCCTTGTCTCTACCATTCTTGGCTCTCTTAACCAGTGGGCCTTTCCTATCACCCAAACTTGGGAGTTAAATGAGATTAGAGCGCATCTCCATGCTCCCAATCCTCATCTACCTTTTGGGGTTGATTCATGCATTTGGACTCTCTCCAAAGATGGTAAATTCTCCATAGCCTCTCTTTGGGAGCAACTAAGGACCAAATTTCCCATTCATAACTGGACCCACTCTGTGTGGTTCCCATCTCATATCCCTAAGTGTAGCCTGATAGCCTGGATTGCTATCCAAAATAGGTTATCCACTGAGGATAGACTTGTGCTTTTTGGCATCAAAACTTATTCATGCTGTAGCTTTTGCTCTGCTGAAGAATCACATGATCACCTCTTCTTTAACTGCCCTTTCACTAAGCAGGTGTGGAATGCTGTGAGCATTAAATCTCAGATCTCTTGGCAACCCCAATCCCTTTCTACTTTGGTCACTCTTGTCTCTAATATGAGAGGCAGAAGTTTGAAAAACACTTTGGCCAAGTTGTCCTTTACTGTTTCTCTATATCATATATGGATTGAGAGGAATCTCAGGAAATTTCAGGGCCTACAGCATAGCATACCCTCCATTGTGGCTAAAATATGCACTGACATTAGGTACAGACTAATGTCACTACACAAATTACCACTTGGACCATTAGCACTATTGGAAGCTTGGAACATACCATCCCACTGAGTCATAATCCATTGTTCATTTTGTACATTCTAGTTATCTTCTATGATGTTTTGATTGCTGTTTCACTAATAATCTGATTGCAAGACAGGTTGTTCAGCAGGAGCAGAGTGGAGGTTATATTTTCAAGGTCATAGGCCAAGGTGTTAGGGGAATTGTTCTGTTCTAACTTCCCATTTGGGACATTTGCTGCAGGTTGTGTTTGCTATGCCTTAAGTGGCTTGCTGAATGCTTTGTTGGATCTCATTTTGAGTTGAGTGATACTACTATACTGTGTGCAAACCAAGTGAGTAGAGTGCTTGATCCTCTGAATTTCTTTCTTAAGAGGAGTTAAGATGTAGTGTATAGGTTGAATTTCCCCCTATATGAGTGCCCTATATGGTCCTCACCATGGTAGAATTTCTACTACATTACTTTGCTATTAACATTTTGCTATCTTATTCCTTGATCTGGATTGTGCCCAAGATGGTTTCTACTGTCCCTGCTTCCTGGTTCCTGGTGTGTGAGTGATCTACTCATAAGTGAGTCCCTGTGAGATGAGTGCTTGAGCTCCATCCCTTTTCAGAGTGAATCTCATGGCCGAGCATATAGTGAGTGGAGGGAGTTAGGCTGGTTCCTGGGTCCCATTGAGATCACAACTACAAAGATGAGAGGGAGTGTGAGGTCTTGAGGGTGTTTGGTGGGTGAGGCATCACTCCAATGGGTCCCTTCTCTCTTCTCTCTTCTCTCTCCCTTGATCAATTCTCTACTTGGTTGCTGCTGCTCCTCTTGTTACTGCTGCTGGTAATTCTGACTTGTAGTGGTAGTTCCTCCTATTACTGACTGCTGATTGGATTTGTTCAATGTTGTTCTTAGATCTCCCATGTTGTGTTTTAATTCCTGCACTCGGATACCTATCTTCATTTGTGTTATAACAAGTCTTCCCCTCTGTCTCTGGATTGTCTGTTGTTGTCTTGCATCTCTGATGCCTCTGTTCTCTGGATTGTTGGGGACTTCTGTGTTTTATGCACATGTGTGGTTTTACCTGGATTCCAGTGTGTTACTTTCTGGACTTATAAGAAAAACAAACGAAACTAAGAAAAATTTCCCGGGGTCATATTCTCTTTGGTTTTCTCCTTATTACTGCTACTATTCTTTATGTTCTGGGTTTGACTCATCTTTGCTAAGCACTTGTTATTCTGTTGTTTATGTTTCCATCCATTAGCATGTTATGCTTCCATTTGTCACTTTGCTATTTCACATTGTTATGCTGCACCTGCAGTGTACTTCTCCATGTACTTGCTCCATCATTTGGAGCTCTCATCACTGAAAAGACCTAGCCTTGGGGGTTGTCCCTTGGCTAAGTTTTGTTCTTACTCTTGGGAGGGGGTTGTCCTCCCAAGCATCACACTCCATATTAGATCCAAGTCCCATCCCACAAGCTGCACCCCATCTCAAGGATTCATTCACATCAAGGTTCAACGTTCCAGTTTAAGTCTTAAGTTATTTAAAGAAAGTTTAAGCCTGTCCCAAGTGTGGGCTGTTTTTGAGGGCTGTATCTTGTGTGGTGTTTCCTTCCTCGCTGTTTGATGGGAGAGAAACATCCAATAGTTAGGTTTGCACTGTTGTACTTGCCTTTATGGCCATCTTTCTCGCACCGTTCCTTTTTCTTTTCTTTTCTGTTTTCCTTTTCTTTTCGTCCTCCCTGGGGTATGCCCCTTGTAGGCTGTATATTCTGTTGCCTTCTTTTTATTTCAAGCTTAATTACCCAAAAAAAAAAAAGCCCCCTCCCAGAAGGGACTTATACAATGCCATGGGACAGCCCCCCATGGCTAGGCTAGAAATCAAATCAGAACATCCATCAAGATGGTTGTTTGCTGTGGATGGATGAAAGCTGTTCGACACTCCACTTGAGATTTTTAGAAAATTTTGCCATGACCCGTTCGTAATTGGAGCACCCTCAAGGTGCCAGCCACTGCAAAACAGCAGCTGAAAAGGAAAAGAAAAGAAGGAGGAAGAGATGGAGCAGATCAAAGCAACATAGTTGCTGCATTAGGGAACAGCACAATGCTCATCAAGAAGTTGCTGCACATCCAGAACTGCTGCAGCTGCAGGTTGAATGATACTCCAGAACAGGGCATGACCCGCTCCAAATGTAACATCAGTAAAAGATCAGACAGTTAAGCAACATAAATGAAGTACCTAGCAGTATGTAAAGCAAGCCTAGAGTACAAATGTAACAGCAGTAGAAGTAACTCATTTCTAAACTCATCAGCTCTGCCCAAACATGGCAGTCCATTATACAAGAGTCCATAGCAAGACATAACACAGTATCAATTTTGATGATGTAATCCAGCAACCATCTATGGGAATGCAGTATACCTGAATTCAGATCAACCAATACCATACACAATGCCAGAAATAAGAAGAAAAAGCATGCATTAAACACCTTCTATAGCGACAGTCATCATCAACCAGGAACAATATTCCACTGAGCCAGTAGGTCATTAGGTTGAGGCCCCATGGAAAATTTATCCAGAGACATTAACCTATACCGAATGACAGAGTGAATCTTGTTCACAACCACAAGAATAGGATTTGCACAGTTTTGAAATTTACGAACATTCCTCTCAATCCAAATATGGTACAAGGTTGTAGTGAAAATTAAATTGATTAGGATTGATTTAGGAGATTTGCCTTTGTTTGTTGCTAGAAGAGCAATCCAATTCTTCCAAGGTCTAGGAGGCCAATGAACATTGATTCTACCAAGCATTTGCTCCCAGACTTGAGATGTGTATGGACAATTGAAGAACAGATGATCGTGACTCTCCTGACTAGGGCTTCTCTGTAGTATGTTTGCTCCTGAAATGACTTGAAACAGCAGCACGCAAACTGCTGCGACAATACTCCTGCTGATACACAACATCAGAACAATGCTTGGCATTTAAATAGATGAGTACTTTCAAACTAATCCCCACTTATTTAACAGCCACTGGGATTGATAACCGCAAGGAAGCTTTCCTAGGGACATCAATCTATATCTCACCATTGAGTAAATTTTATTGACCACACTAGGTCCAGAGCAAGTTACATTTTGGAATTTTCGAGCATTTCTTTCAAGCCAAATTTGATATACTGTAACAGTGAAAATAAGCTTGGTGATCAAGTTTTTAAGTGATTTACCTCTGAGATTTGAGACTTGATTGATCCAATGGACCCAAGACCTTGGAGGCCAAATTACATTGATGTATGTAAGAATGTCATTCCAGATTTGTGAAGTAAATGGGCAATTGAAAAAAAGATGGTCATGGGACTCAATACCAGGGCAGAAACTACAACAAGAGACAGGAATGGTGCCAAACAACACCAGCCTGTCGCCAGTATATAGTCTATTATGAATTGCAAGCCAAGTGATCATGGTACATTTTGGGATATGGCCGGGAAACCATGTGCTAGAGTGCCAAGGAACCTTGGGGTAATGCACTCTTAGATCATCCCATAGGGAGGAAATAGTGAATTCCCCACTAGCATTAAGGAGCCATTTGTGGTGGTCCTCAAGTTCTTGATTGGGATTGGGAACAGAGTTCAAAACATCTCTGATCTCATTGAGCTAAAGGGTTTGGGTAATGGGGAGACACCAACTGGAATTTCTTATAACCGCACTCACTGTGGCAAATTTAGTAAGTCCAGAATCATATATGACTCTAGGACCAAACTTAAGAGCAAGGGGCCCAAGGGGATGCCAATTGTCGTACCACAGTGAGGTGGATCTGCCATTGCCAATGGTAACTTTAATGTGGGTTTGAACAAGAGGCCTAAGATTGAGAATCTTTCTCCATACCCAAGAGGGAGAATTAGGCATTTTAACATCCCAAAAGTTCCTCCCTTTCAGTAAATATGATTTAACCCACTGGCACCACATAGATTGTTCCCCACCAGAGATAAGGAACCAAATATGTTTTGCGATGGCAGCCTTATTCCACACAATGATGGATTTGAAACCTAAGCCACCCTCCTGTTTAGGGCAGCAGAGATGTTCCCAAGAAACTTTAGCCCCAGACTTCTTGAGGTCCGGACCAGACCATAAGAAGGACCTAAGAATGGTTTCAACATCCTTAATGACTTTCTTAGGAAGTATAAAGAGGGAAGACCAATACGTTTGCATTGAGAACAGGACATTCTTAATCAACTGGACCCTACCAGCATAAGTTAGATCCCTATTCGTCCAAGTCTTGGTTCTAGAGGTGATTTTATCAATCATGGGTTTGCAGTCCAAGTACTTTAGTTTGGTGGATAACAAGGGAACCCCCAAGTATCTCACAGGCAAGGTGCCTTCCTTAAAGCCTAACAATTGTAGGATCTCATTTCTGGTAGAGTGTTGAACACCAGAAAAGAAGATACTACTCTTTCCAGGACTAGGGGATAGTCCAGACAGTGATTCAAACTCACATAAGGAGTTTTGGATATGCTTAACTGAGTTTACATCCCCTTTGCAAAAGAGCATAAGGTCATCTGCAAAACACAAGTTGATAATCTTAGGTTTTTTTTTTTTTTTTTTTTTTTTTTTTGGGTAATTCAGCTTGAAATTAAAAGGGGTTAAGCGAATGTACAGCCTACAAGGGGCATACCCCAGGGAGGACAAAATCAAAATAAAGAAAAAAGAAAATTGCGTACTCCCCGGCACACCCGCCGGGGTGGGAAAATGTGAAAACCAGCACAACCCGCTGGTGTAGGGATACATATGTTTAATACAAAAAATATCAAATTAGTAAGGTGGGGACCACCCCACGATTTGACCAGCCCAATGAAGGCTTTAAAATGCAACCAGCCTTTTCAATTTGTGGGGGAAAACCCACTTGCGTGTAGTGGAAATCCACTGTAACAAAAGTTGATGTTTGAACCCACTTCATGTACTTGATTTGACCGAGAGATGGTAGCTGGCATCTCTTTGGACCCAAAATTGTTTCATCCGATCTCTATCACCCCAGGTGGGGCCAAACTTGGACCAAGAGTTTGCTTTTGAAAAGTTTTGCATCGAGTAATCTGCTGCAGCAGTAAGCTACAGTTGTGAACCACCTTTAGAGACTGAAAATAACGCCCACTTGCAAGGGAGAGTGTAGGTCTCACTCTCCTCTTCTCCAATTGGTACCCAAGTACAATCAGGAAATGGAAATAAGCACGGGATCAAAATCAAACCTTAACCCCTGCTACAAATATGCAGAGCACTGGATTAATCTCACCCTGAATGAGCAGCTTCCGTTTTGAACTGGAAAATGCAGCTGGGGAGTGCGGATCAATTGTTCAATGGTACACACAGCTCCATTACATACACAGAAGAGAAAGATGACCGGCCCAGTACAACTTTGGACTTTGAACACCCTTACAAACCCAGAACCCATTTTGGTATTACCTCCCCCGCCGTGCCATCAACGACACATAACAGAGGTGAACTGATTGGCTGCAGTGGATGAACAACCCAATTTTGCGTGAGCTAATCCTAGAACTCAACTGCTGTTGTGTGAAGCTTTCAATAGCAGCCCAATGGCTGCCAATATCACCGGATTTGGTTGTATGGACTCCATAACTTGTAGAAGCTATAGAGGCAGATTTTGTGGATGAAGGACCTCCTTTGGACAGATGGACCCTTTGTTGGTAGGGGCAGAATGAATCTTGCTGTTGCAGTACGTGATAGATCACGAATTAGAGTTGGGTGAAGGAGGAAACCGAGTCTCATTGAAGGACGAACACCATCTGGTGTTAAGGAGAACCCATCTGGTGAATGTGAACCTCCGTGAGACTTAGATCCTCCAGATGTAGATAATTTCAACCTCAAACTGAGATTTGAGGAAGAGAACAAAAATATCTTGTGATATCAGAGCATAGTTACCTCTGAATCAGACCCATTGTGGTGGGTTTTTTGGGGAGTGCATTCTCTCTCTACTTCTAGAGAGAGAAGCTCTCAACCCTTTAATCTTAGGTTGATTGCATCTCCAGTGAAATTTAAAATCAGGTTCATTGGATTTTTCTCTTAATATGCAAGTGAGAACCTCCATAACAATTACAAAAAGGTAGGATGAAAGTGGATCACCCTGTCTAAGGCCTCTTGCACCCTTAAAATTGCCAGTAGGGTCGCCATTAATATTCAGTGCATAATTAGCTGTGGTTACACATGCCTTCAGCCATGTGATCATTTTGGGATGGAAGTTCATACAAGTCAGAGTATCCCATAAAAGCTCCCATCTGACGTTGTCATATGCTTTCATAATGTCCACTTTCATGGTACATTTGGGAGTGGAGGTGGATCTATGATATCCATGCATTATCTCCTGAGTGAGGAAAATATTATCTGCAATTCTCCTGCCTTTAATAAACCCAGATTGAACTGGATCTATAAGATCAGGGAGAACACTTTGAATTCTCTTGGCAAGAATCTTGGCAATGCATTTATAGATGATATTACAGCATGAAATAGGTCTATAGTCACCCACTTTGGAGGGATTAGGGACCTTGGGCACAAGAGCCACAATGGTGGCATTAGCCCTACTCAAAAGCTTACCAGATTTGAAGAAATTCCTGATGGATGCAGTAACCTCATGTCCAACTATGTGCCAGGCTTTTTGAAAAAACCTGGCATTATAACCATCAGGGTCAGGGGCCTTATGTGGGCTGAGACCCATGAATATGTCCTTAATCTCAGTGTTGGTTACTTCTTGGATCATGGATACACTTTGAACAGTGGTGAGTCTCTTAGATATGAGTTGATTGACCCTATCGTACCCAGCATAGGGGTAGAATGGGGTTTACCAAGTAAACCAGAGTAGAAACTGACAAAGGCATCTTTGATTACTGTCATATCATGTGTAATGCTAGAGTCAATCAACACCAGGCTTGTAATCTTACTCCTGTTCATATTATTGTTGACAGACTTGAAGAAGAATGAGGTGCACTGATCACCAAGCTTTAGCCATTGGATTCTGGACTTCTGTCTAGCTAAGCTCTCCTCAGCTCTAGAGAGAGTGAGAAATTGCTTGAAAACCAATTTTTCCTCCATTTGGTAAGCAATGTTTGAGGGATCCGCACCAAGTTTTAACTGAAGAGCATCAAGTTGATATTTAGTGGTAGAAACCCTATTAGAGATACCACTAAAATCTTTGTGATTCAACTCTTTAAGGTCAGATTGTAGCCTTTTGAGTTTTTCAGTAAGACTGAACATGGGGTTCCCAATGATTATCTGCCTCCAAACCTTTTGGACTGTAGGGAGGAAAGAAGGGTGATCAGCTAGGAAGTCAAAGAACCTAAAAGGTCTTTTAGGAGGCTTAGGGGCGGAGAGATGTGTACAACGGCAGGTGAGTGATCAGAGATCCCAGGAGTGGGGAAAAAAGCTGATGATGATGTGTGAGTTCTAATCCAAGTATCATTTACAAGGACTCTATCAAGTTTGGTGGAGATATGATGAGGAAAATCTTGCCTATTGGACCATGTAAATAGGCAACCAGAGTATCTCAGATCATCAACTTCACAAAGGTATATGCATTTGTTAAGATCATCCATGTGGGCCACTGGTTAACCCCCCCAACTTTCTCCGAAGGTTTCCTAATTGCATTAAAGTCACCTAAGATAACCCATGGATCGTTAGTCTTCAATCTAGATAGATCACTCCAGAGCTCAAGTCTCTCATTATGATCATTGGCTCCATTCACAAAAGTAGCCACAAAATTATATCCATCATTAGTAAGCACCTCACAATGCATGAGTTGACTAGTCTTATGAATAACCTTCACATCAAGGATGATAGGGTTCCAACAGATTAGTATTCTACCAATGGGGGCAAGGGTAGAATTGTGGGTATGCTTCGAATGAGGGCATATAGCCTTCATGATCTTATTAATATTGGGTTCTTTCACCTTATGTTCAATCAAACCCAACAGAGATAAATCATTATTTTTCAAAAAGAGTTTGGTTGCCTTTTGCTTGAGAGGGTCATTTAATCCTCTCAAATTCCAAAAACCAAAATGTAACTGAGACTGTGAACTAAGCATAGAGTGCACTAGTGTTCCAACCTCTTCAAGTTGACTTATCCATGGGGGTTGTCCCCAAAAGCTTTTGACCTAGCCTTGGGGGGTTGTCCCTTGGCATGTTTGTTCCCCTTGGGGAGGGGGCGTCCTCCCATATTGAGCTGAATTGAGCTCTCAAGACTGCCTTATGCATTTGAGCTGCCATAGCTGAATTGATATCTCCACATGGTAAACTACCAGTGATGAAGACCAACTACTGTCATAGTTTAAGTTCCTTGTGTAAGTTTCCCAATCTGTGTGTTTCTCCTTCATCTTTTTTGATGAGTGAGAAACACATTATTCCTCCCTATGTTGCCTTTTGGCCTTCCCCATTTTATCTTTTCCATTTTCTTTTTCTTTTCTTTTCCTTTTGTTTTGTTTTTTCCTCCTGGGGTATGCCCCTTGTAGGCTGTATATTCGGTTAGCCTCGTTTTATTTTCACGCTTATTTACCCAAAAAAAAAAAAAAAAAAGCTGCTATTGCTAAACACATCTGGTTCCTTATTTCTGGTGGGGAACAATCTATGTGGTGTCAATGGGTTAAGTCATATTTGCTTAAGGGGAAAAGTTTTTGGGAAGTTAAGATGCCTAGTTCACCCTCTTGGGTTTGGAGAAAGCTTCTCAATCTAAGGCCCATAGTACAGTCACACATTAAGGTAATTATTGGTAATGGCAAGCACACATCACTGTGGCATGATAATTGGCACCCCCTTGGCCCTCTTGCTACAACATTTGGTCCTAGAGTCATTTATGACTCTTTTTTGGGTAAATAAGCTTGAAAATAAAAGGGGCTAAACGAATATACAGCCTACAAGGGGCATACCCCAGGGAGGACAAAGAAGGAAAATAAAAAGAAAACGGAAATGAACTACTCGTCACAACCCGACGAGAATAAGCTAGAGCAGAATTACAAACAAGCTATGATACTGGGTGTTTCCTCCTCATCTAATAGAGGAGAAGGAAACACCACACAAAACAATGGATCAACCTTCTTGCAACACCAACTTTTGAAGACAATAATTTTGAAAATTTCGCCATGACCCTTTCGTAATTGGTGCACCCTCAAGGTGCCAGCCGCTCCGTAAACAACAGCAGTAGCTGAATAAAAAGAAAAAGGAAGGAGGAAGAGATAGAGTAGTATTCCAACAAAAATAGCATTTCCAGTAGAAAGCGGTAGCAGAAGCAGATTGACGGCAGTGAATGCCGCAATGAACCGTGAGCAGCAGATTCCGTGGCAGCTCTTAGAACAAGGCAGCACTTTGACATGGTAGCAACAAGGCAGGCGAGCTTGTATCTCGACAAAGATCGACCCATGAAAATGGATGAGTAGAGTCACAACGGAGGCAACCCCCTCCCCGAAGGGGTTCAAACTTGCCGGACATCCCCCCATGGCTAGGCATAACCGTGAGCATTCACACACATATACTCATTCTAGCCGTAACAGTGAATTGTAGTTTATACATTGCAAATCTAAGTAAAATTGAACAGCATTTCGTTTGTATTTTGCAATCCCAGCCCAGATAGACCAACCAAACAAAGAAATGCTAATTACTAGGCTCAAGAGCAGCCGGTTTACGAAAAAATTGGCGAGTTCTGTTTGAAATATGGCAACCTGAATGGTGGTTGTCCGAACCCGACCTCAAACAAAGAAAGAACAAATCTAAAGGTATCTAATTGGACAATCTTGGATTGAAAAGCATGTAATCTCAAATGGGAGCAGAAATTACAGCCCCTTCTTGAGATGCATACACCAAATGGACAATATCCGACACAAATCAAAATGCAAATGCAAGATGCATTCCAAAATGCTATACCAATTATGAGATGATGTAGAATACTACAGAACCAAATGAATACTCTACAATACTTCAATAAACTCGAATAGCAAGAACCGGCAAACAAATAGAGGAGGGGGCTTGATTAGCGGCGGATCGAGTACCCAAACAGCATGGGACAGCCCCGATAAACAAACCAATCCATGTACCTAGCAAGTATAATGGTGGTGTAAAACTGGGATCATTGCACGAGCAACACCCCAAGAAAGATGTGATGTAGTGAACAATAGATTCCAAACAACATTCTCAAGACTATGAGTTCTCACCTCCTATCTCCCTCAAAAACCTGACCTCCCACTCTTTTTCCCACGTGACTTGAGAATCGGGGTTGAACTCACAGCCACTCCTCTCAAAACAACGATCAGATGATGAAGGTCCAAATCTCACTGAATCCCACATGTGAGTAGTTCACACACACTCGAAACCAGCATATCAATTGCTACCAAAGCATAGAATCGAGAATAAGGTAGTAAACCTGCTAGTAGAAGTAACGTAGCAAGATGCTTTCAAGATAGAACCTCACCTGCGACACTTATACAGAAGATCACTATCCCATATGCCTTTTGGCATAGATAACTGTAAACACACACTTTGCCCAAATGGGCTATTAGGAGTAAATGCCTGCCAACAATCTGCACTTGTTTGGATCCTGTCAAAACCAAGTGATTAGTGGTACTGATTATAAATAATAAGGCACAATGCAAAGAATACAAAGAGCACAATGAATCGAGTCAATCGAAAATGTACCGACACGGTAATGGTAAGTTCCAAGCTTCCAAGAGGAATAATGGTCCATGAGGTACTTTGGTAAGGGACAACATCCTGTACCTAATTTCAAAGGTGTTGATTTTAACCACAATGGAGGAGATACTATTTTGCAATCCCTGAAATTTCCTCAAATTTCTCTCAATCCAAATGTGGTAAAGAGAGACAGTGAAGGAGAGTTTTACCAGGGTGCTCTTAAGTCCTCTACCTCTAACTGCAGAGATAAGAGTGACAAGACTGTTCAAATCCCGAGCCTCGCCCACAAAGCGAGACTTAAGGCACACAAAGATCCCAAACTTGCTTAGAGAAGGGGCAGTTAAAGAAGAGGTGATCATGGGATTCTGCAGTAGGACAGAAGCTACACAATGATGTGTCCTTAATGCCAAAGAGCACAAGCCTATCCTCAGTGGTAAGCCTGTTGTGAATGGCAATCCATGAAAGACTGCACTTAGGGATATATGCCGGGAACCACAAAATGTGGTTCCAGTCAACAATGGGGAATTTGGTTCTAAGTTGCTCCCATAGGGAAGATATGGTGAATACTCCATCTTTGGTCAAGATCCATCTACAAGAATCCATATGGGGAGGTTGAAATGGAGTAAGTGCAGGGAGATTAGCCCTGATCTCATTCAGCTCCCATGAGTCATTTATGACTCTGGACTCACAAAAGATGCCACTGTGGCTGCCATTATAAGAGGCACTAATTGGTGTCTCCCCATTACCCAAACTATTGAACTCAATGAGATTAGAGATGCTATGCACTCTCTTCCCAAACCTGATCAACATCTGGAGGATCACCATCGTTGGAGCCTTAGTTCTAATGGCAAATTCACCATCTCCTCCCTCTGGGATGAACTCAGAACACAATACCCAAAGGTACCTTGGCACAAAACTATCTGGTTCCCTGGCCACATTCCTAAATGTAGTATGATTACATGGCTTGCTATTCATAACAGACTATATACTGGAGATAGGTTAGTATTGTTTGGCACTATCCCTGTCTCCTGTTGTAGTTTTTGAATGGGAGTGGAGACTCATGATCACCTATTCTTCAATTGCACTTTCACCTCACAAGTCTGGTCTGGAATGCTAGCTCACGTCAATGTTAACTGGCCCTCAAGGTCATGGGCTGACTGGATCAATCAAATTACAAACTTCAGAGACAAAACCCTTAAAAATTTGATTATCAAGTTGATTTTCACGGCCACAGTTCACCAAATTTGGCTTGAGAGAAATAACCGCAAATTCCAAAATGCATCATGCCCAATACCTACAGTAGTGAGTAAAATCCACTCATTGGTGAGGTACAGATTGTTGTCCTTGGAAAAGCTTCCACATGGACCTCAGACCCAGGGCCTATTAGATAAGTGGGGAATTCATTGAACTAACCTTTATCAAATCCATTTATTCCATAT
>JADGMU010000488.1:55000-66216 GCA_016920895.1 Vaccinium myrtillus | reverse complement strand
ATAGTTAGCATGGGTTTGATTTACCAGTTCGAGGGGACCATACAAAAGGTACCCTCTCTTCCATGGCTTCCTGCTTTCTCATAATACTCTTTTCCGTGACTAAACGTACGGAGATCATCAATGATTTCCTCCTTAATTTTTGGATCAATCCCAAGGCTTTTAAACGTGGTAGGTTGCTTTAACACCGCGTGGCTCCACATATTCTTCTTGTAATCCCACCATTTATCGCTCGGGTTATTCGTGTAAATCCTCTGCTGTCTATTCCTAACTGCGATTTCCCTCCTCTCACTCATCACATAATCTGAGCTCGGGTTATTCTTGTAAATCCCCTGCTGTCTATTCCTAACCGGGATTTCCCTCCCCTCACTCATCACATAATCTGAGCTCGGTTTATTCGTGTAAATCCCCTCCTGTCTATTCCTAACCGGGATTTCCCTCCCCTCACTCATCACATAATCTGAGCTCGGGTTATTCGTGTAAATCCCCTCCTGTCTATTCCTAACCGCGATTTCCCTCCCCTCACTCATCACATAATCTAAATACCTACTAGTGACCACTTTCCTATCTTTACTATGGAACGCAAGCTCGTAACACTTTTTCTCCGTGGTGTTTGGATGCCAAGAAATCGTTGTCGACGTAGGCAAGATAACTTTCAAAAACCACTTGACCACAACACCATCGAAAACGTCTATGATCTCCTCCCTGGCGTCCATGTTGAGGACAAGGGATTCGCGCTTCTTGATTAATTCACTGATGATTCGGTCAGAATGAGTGGGGGATTTGGAACTTAGGTAGCTCTCAATGAGCGAGTACGCTTCGCTGATTTTATGCTTCAAGCCGCAGTATTCGTGGAATGAGATCATTTGGATGGAAGGGAAGAAGTAGGAGACGAACTTGTCCTTTAGGGTTTCTAAGTAACGACGGAGGAAATCGGGGAAGAACAGCTGGAACATGACGCAGGTGAACATGAAACCGGCGATTTTCGTGGTTTCTTCCTGCCAATGCTGCCATACCCCTGCCCCCATCGTGTTCATGGTTTTTTTTTGTGTGTTAAAGATTATGGAATTTGCTGTAGTTTCTTGTACAAAGTGTTATTTAAATAGAATTCAATGTAAGTCGGTTAATTTTGAAACCAGATTGTTTAGGGAAGTGAATTGTGGAATAATAAAACTTTTTTGGGGAATTGCATAGTAACGTGACCAAATCTGTTTTAGGAAGTTGGAGTTGGAAAATAGGAAAGGTCCGTGATTGTTTTTTAGGAAATTCCATTTTCAATGTTCCCGGAGGCCAGAGCACGGCCACGTCGTGTGTCGTGTATGGACCACACATCTTATGTAGTATTGTATAATGGATTTTCGTGAGAAAGACTCTTATCGTGACACCTTCCTACTAGGAGTATTACTTTAATACTTTTTGATATTTCAAGTTTTAATTTATATATGCTAATTGATAGCAATACCAATGATTGAATGGATAAAGATGACTATTTGGGTGCGTGTATATATATATAATAGATTAATAGATCTTCCTAGTTCCTAGTTCCCTTTGATTTTTCCGTTATTATGTAATGTTTAGTAGAACTTTATATTGTTTTGATTTTCTCATATAGTGGTTGTTACTCGAAAAATTATTTAAGTGTTGTACTTGAAGGGCACAAATTTTTGGACTAGGCTTAGGGCACTCCAAACCCTTGGGCCGGCTCTGGTTATTACACCTCTTTATATAACTATTGATGTATATCCGGTTACAGACTTGCGGTCTAGGTATAGGGAAATCTGGCAGTTTCGGCATTAGTCACATTTTGAGTTTTGGTCTGATTTTGTAAAAAAAAAAAAAAAAAAAAAACTCCTACAGAACAAACCCGTTTTTATCTCTAAGCATGAGTAGTTTGTTTGGTTGATGGGGAATGGGGATTGCTAGATTTGTGCAGTTTGATATAATCATTGATTTGGATTTGTTAATTAGTCTCTAAGAAAATCCAAATCATTAAGTGTAGCAATGAACGATCCAGATTTGGATTGTTTTGTCCAGTCCAAATTAAGGACCGGAGAGGATCCAATTCCATATGAAAGAGATTATTTTTGGATAAGTAATTGATTCACTCCCATTTTTTTTAATGCATTCCCATTTTTGTCATCTGGCAATGTGATTTTACAATGTTACCATCTAATTATGAAAGAGTACTATACAAAAGAAAGAAAGGTTAATCTTGTCCAAGAGGCATGCATAGAGGGGGCGTGTTTGGGCGCTTTTAAACGTTAGAGGGTCTCTGTGTCCAAGAGACATAGTAGTAATCCAAATTTTTTGGTTTTGGTTACTACTACCATTGACAGAAATAATTTCAGTTGCATCTCTCTCTCCAATATGACTACCAGAAACCCAGAAATTGATGTGCTGGGGTTATATGCTTGCTGGGTCAGTTCCCTATGGTCATAATAATCCTGAATCAGCTTTCTGCCTAGGAAGCTCATATCAAACCAGCACCATAGGCTTCAGCTATTAGAGCCCGTTTGGGCAAAATTATTCAATCTGTCGTTTTAGTAGTTGTTTTTAATGTAATATTTTTCTGTTAAATTCACCGTT
The DNA here is from genome assembly GCA_016920895.1 of Vaccinium myrtillus. NCBI lineage: Eukaryota > Viridiplantae > Streptophyta > Magnoliopsida > Ericales > Ericaceae > Vaccinium > Vaccinium myrtillus. The sequence goes on along the minus strand of JADGMU010000488.1, from coordinate 63,633 downwards.
AAACTTTTTAGAATTAATGAAATTATTCTTAACGAGCAGAAAAATGATGACTTACAAGAAAAATCAGTAAGACCTTCGAACAAAACAATTCTACTGCATGTTATTATTATTCTGATTTTTTCTTTGAAATCCATTCTTTTATACCATTATAACTAGCAGGAAACCCGTGCTATGCACGGGCTGAATTCAAGTACAAACAATTTGTTTAAATTATCGAAATTCGTAAATCATTCAACATCTCTACCCAAAAAAAAAATGCAATTTAACAAAAGATATCTAAAAAATAACCTCACAAAGAAAGTTCATTCAAAATACTTCAATGTTCATCTACTATTACTCGGCATTTCTAATTGAATGAACAATAAATTATCCTATATAGTGGGCAGTCACCATAAGTTAATTAAATAACCAAGACAACATGTGAATTATCTTCCTGTAGTGAGCAACTTGGTTGAGAGAGAATAACATTCTCGGTATGAGAATTTCTTAGAAGTGATGAATCCAGACTTCTTCAATGTGTCGATACAACTAAGAGAAACATAATCCTTATAAGTTTAAAGATAACTCCCAACTATGCACCTCTTAAAAGTCATTTCAATAATTTGAAGCGGGTATATATATACTATCTCCTATTGTTTTTTGGAAGTTGAATCTGCTACTGCAGTCTGAAAAATTCTACGTATGGTGCTTGTTAGCCAACGCTGTTTAAAAAAAAAACTGAATTACCTTGCAATTGTGAAAGGTATCCAACCCATAGTACAAATTTTTGGTAGCTTAATTTTACCCTTGATAGCCAAACACCAACAACATTGTCCTATAAAAAGTTGGAGAAACTATAGCTCCTCCTATCAAAAATTTGAAGTTACGGATGTATTAGAGATATGCGAAGTTTATAAATAAGATAATAATGTGATTAACTCTAAAATCACACAAACTTACATGATGAAAAATATTGACCATAGAGGGCTTATAGTGAGAGCTTAAACAAATACCATAAAACTGAAGTTATCCACTGCTTCTCAAATCGCTCCTGTACGATGGATTGAGGGGTGCAGCTAGGCCGCAAAAGGAAACGCTACACGACAGAAGAGTTTGCTCCTCCGTGTAAGATTCTTGAACCTACCACACCCATCATTAATTGTCCATGCTATTTCATGGCTATTTTATGTAATACTAAAATTTAACCTTCTTAACAATGAAAAATAGTCCAGAAGTCGTGAACAACAAATTAATGACCAATTTAAGGGAGTACACTTGGTACAAAGATGTTTGTTCGGAAAAAATGGATGGACAAAAGGATTCCTAAGCAGCAAATGGAACAGGGTATTATGGTGCGGATTTTTTTCTTCATTATAATTGGCTCTCAAAGAGTTGTAGGTAGCTCTCTGCAGCACGATCTTAGATCTTTACTTTATGGTATTTTTCTTCTTGTCATGTTTTCAATTTTCTTATTTTTCTATTGTTCTCGATATCAATATCTTATTTTCCTACAATGCAAAAAATGAAAAACTTAGAAGACAAAACAAAACGGCACACAGTAAACACTTCCTCTACCGTCGTTGAACTCTTGTCCATGTTAATAAAAAAATTGTTCAAGTTGGAAGTATTCCCAATTTGTTATATCCTTAAACACAGTTGCACAATAGCCCTTATTGATCACATAAACTTGTACAAAAATGTAAGACACACAATGAAAAGAAGAGGCAGACAAGCTCTTGGTGCCACTGGGTTATACCCGGTCGTTACCTCCAAGGTCCCGGAATTAGTTAAGGTACACGCAAACTGGCCCAGACATCCGATTATAAAAAAAAAAAGGAAAAAAGAATAGGAAAAGATGATATAACTAATTGGTCCACACTTTGACAGTCAAGATTGATACCTAGACTTGTATATGTAGTTGTTCTTGATTCGCTTGAAATCCTGAAAAACCAAAAAAATATATATATATCGTAAGATATCCATGGAGAACAACACAACAAAAAGTAAAAAAAATCAAAAAACCAATTTGTTCTATGCTTTGAGAGTTACATGATACAAAAGAGGTATTTAGTGAACAAATGCAACGCTTTTGTTCCTATGCGGATCCACCCACCAACTCTACTATATATGTTTAATTTAGTTTGGAAGAGGGAGAGTGCACAGGGAAGGAAGGAAAATCAAAGTTTCAATCACGGCTTGATTACTGTGTTTTATTTCCTTTTACAGTATGGAATCAAAAATAACTAATTAGTATTCTAATTGGTGATCTAGGCGTCATCTAGCTGTAAAGCCTGTGATTAATGGTTTTACAATTCATTCACAAGGAAATAAGAATAATTTGTCGGTGGGCTTGCCTGGATTTTTTTGCGTGTACCATACTTAAACACATGTTTATCTATTGAGGCAAATTTTTGAATAACACATCTTCTATAGTTGGATAATTTTTAAGAGTGGTAATGAGAATATGTATTGCAATTTGCACACATGTCCTTTTGAAATTTTTTATGACAACCCTATCAAATGATGCCACTTGTCGCGCTCACAACCTTTCTCACGAAAAGTCATTCTGCTATACTATATAAGATATACTTCTCGTTGAAACAACTAATATCTCAAAAAAATTGACGAAAAACGAAAAATTAACTTAACATCAAGAATTAGCAATTTTATAAATAATTAATTTAGTCTAAACCCATCCTTAAATTTGCTTTCAAAGGGATAAGTAATTGTTCCTTTAAGTTCTAATAAAGTGGTTTGGAGAAAACTATTTTCTTTTCCACTGCTAAAAAAGAAAATCCTCTTCTATTTATACTAAAAGGACATGTAAGATACTAGTATTGTTTTTCTTTTGGAAACAAACTGTTTCCCATTGTCATGAATACTTGTTTGTCAGTAAATCTGAGGTTATGTAACAGAATCCTTAACAAGTCCCTTCTTCTTGTTCTTGTTCTGTCGAGAAAAATACACAAATGTAATTTCTTTTTTTGGTAAAGACCATCCGGTGTCAGGTACCCACATTGTCCAAGAAAATTCGAGCACAAAGACCATAAAGTAAAAGCTCTCCCAACTGTTTTAACATTCCTTCCCAAGTCTCGAACTTGAGATCTTGGTTAAGCTAGAACAGCCCCTTACCAGCTGAGCTACGTGCTTGGTGGTATACACAAATGTAATTTCAAACTGGGTTAAACTCCCATTTAGATGCTATCATGCATAATAAAAAATGCACTAATATGATTCAGGTTTTGGGAGCTCTAAAAATAAGTTGACAAGATGTAAACCAGGGGACTTTAGGTGAATTAACTTAGAGAGGCACATAGCTAGCCCCACTTGATCTGCTGCTGCCTATGTTGCATGGACTTGGTACGGTTGGGGTGTGGGTGGTATATCTGCATCATATTCAATATTCATTTAAATATCCTTGCCTAGGTACACATCTTCTATTACCCTATAAATTCATGATGTTTTCTCACAATCAAATCTTTTTTCTCGATACTTTTCAACAACTATTCTCGACTTTGCAGGCAGTCAATTCTTAATGGGACATTTACAATCAGGTCACTCTTGGATCCCATAATTACCATCAGGTCAAGCCCAACTCTGAAAAATTTTCATCAACTCCCCAATCCATATAAAAATGCCTAAATCATAGGCATAAACCACTAAAACCCTAGGGTACTTTATGAAAGTGCCTAAATCACTAAAACCCTATAATAGGAAAGTGTACCCTAAACCTAAACTCCAAAAAAGAGTGACTTACCTTAGTGGTAATTAAAAAAAATGACTTATCTTATTGGTAATTAGACATCTCTTTTCTAGACCTAAAAGTAATAATCTCATTCTTAATTAGTATGGTTTAACAGTTACTTAACTACAGTTGTTACGATCAGTTGCTGAAATTAAATAGCTTTGGATTTGTATGCACATGCATACCTGGTTTGATGACGACCAAGACATGTTGGTACTCTCTGAGCTGGATGAGGAGGGGAGCATGTAGCCTAAATCAGCTGACTTGGATGGTGAGAATTGGGACTCAAAGCTGCTTCTGTTGTCCCTGTCTGATGAGCTATATGAAAGCCCAGATGAGGCCACACCAGATTCTTGACTTGCCAAGGGAGATGCAAACTTGGGTTCGGTACTGCTTGGTCTGCCAGAGCTCACAGATGTTATGTCGGAATTGATCGGTGAGAGGTCCCCATATGATCTGCTTGAAGCATTACCTTTGTTAAATGGTGACCTGCATGGATCAATGCTTTTCAAGTCAGTGCTGTCATTTTTTTTGCTTTTGTTACCAAGCCTTGAACCCTCGACGATGAGGTTATGAGAAACTCCACCACCCACGTGGGGTCAAGGAGGCTTAGTGTCAGTGCTGTCATTTTAGTCATTGAGCTTCCTTTTCCTTGTACATTATATCTGTGTACTGTGTTTTTACCATGGATATTCAAGGACTTTCTCAAGGGAAAGGAAAATAGTATGGAAACGAAATAAATAAATATAGTTTGTTTTTCTTCCTGTTCCTTTCACTTAATTTGTACCCCATTTGTCCCATAAAGTTAGTCCATTATTCCATTTTTTGCTGTCCCATAATTTATGCCCCTCTAGGAATTCAATGTCGAAAATTTGATACATTTTCAATTCTGCCCTTTTTTGAGCACCCAAACAAATCTCACAATCAATTAATAAAATACTGCTAAGAGCAATTGTGGAAAGTAAAAATCTTTACACATTTAATCATTATGTCTTAATAAGAAGCATGATTCCCTAAAAAGAAACAACTTTTTGGGACGGGAGGAGTATCTCTTCGGATTCACAATGCTATCACAACCCAAAGGATTGTTCAAAATAGTTGTCTATTCTTCTGCTTGTTCTAGACGACTAGGAGAAGAGGAGACGAAAAGTCACGATCCAGGCCGCCGTCGCGATTCCGTCCGACGTCGCCAGGAAATTACGAGTATCTCTTAGCGTTATCGAAAGCAAATGGTTAGGAAAGTTTCGTCACTATGGTGAGCAAATAATCTCTCTTTTCAACAGAAACTGAGGATTTAGTTCAAGTTTTTTTTTTCATGCTGCTGTTTTTGAGGGTCTTGATCTGTGATTATTAGGGTTTTCGATTTGTGATTATTGGGGTTTTCGATTTGTGATTTTTTGGTGTTTGATCTGTGATTGATGGGGACTTTGAGGCTAGTGTTTCTTTAGTTGAGATCTGGGCAGTGAGCTGGAGAGAGAGTGAGACGATCTGAAAACCAGAGTATAAATTCCATTGCTTAGTTTCTGATTATGAGAGGATTGTTTGAAGAGAATCACCACCATAACATCCCAACCCTTTTCGTTGACAATCTGCCGCACCACATTCGGAAAATCTGGGTTTTCAATCTTTTCTCCAGATATGGCAAAATCAGAGACATTTTCATACCCAACAAGCTGAGTAAAGTTACGGGAAATAGCTTTGGATTCGTGAGATTTTACAAAGTAGATGACGCAAAGGTAAAATAAACAATTCTTGGTATTGGGATCTCGATTAATCAGTAAAGTTCGCAAGATTCTTGAGGAAGGAAGACAAACAAGACCTCGATGGGAGAAGGCATGGAGACCATTCTACAACTCGTAACGAAAAACAAGCGCCCCAAGTCTTTTTTGACAAGAGCATTAAGATACCTCATATAGAGAGAAGAGGAAAAGAAGTATGGAGGCAAAAAGGTTTGGTGGAATCAAGTAAACATGGTGAAGTTAGGAACGGTAAGTGTGCAATGGAATCGGCAATTGAGAACCCCCAAAGTCCTATAAAAATTCAGATTGAACCATCTGGAGTTGGCTGGCTATATAGAAGTGCCCTAGCCAAAATCAGCAAGCTAGTATCAACAACAGATCTAGAGCATGTTTTTAGAAAGGAGAAGGTCCAAAATGTTCAAATTAAATCTGTAGGGGGGAGATTTGTGATAGTTACCTTTCTTGACAAAGAATCTAGAGATTCAACTATTACGGAAAAATGGCTCTCAAATTGGTTTGAAGCTATAAACCCATGGTGCGGAGAACAAGCAAAGGTAGAGCGCTTTGTATGGTTATCTTGCTTTGGGATGCCCCTTAATGCGTGGTCTGTACCAACCTTCAAGAAAATCGGTAGCAACTGGGGACATTTTTTACAAGTGGACGAAAGTACTCTGAAGGAAAAATCATATGCCAAGGGAAGGGTTCTTATAGCGACGGAGCATTTACAAAAAATTGAAGGTACTATTGAATTGATTGTTGAAGGAAAAAGTTTTCTTGTTCATGTTGAGGAAGAAAATTCATTTAGAACAATAAACCACAGTCATTTCTCTGGATACAATGTTTTGCCCATGGATAAGACAAATGAAGGTAAGGTTGCTGAAAATAATGATGACATGGATCGAGTTGTAGTTGGAGTTGAAGTCTCTAAGGATCTGAATGACAAGGAAGATGTTAAGGCGGCATCCCTCGTGGGCAATAATACTGATGCATTGAGCTCCACCTCTTGCTCCACTTTGGGAATTGCATCATCATCAGTTGGAGGGGAGATAGTAATGGATAGCTTTGGAGATAATCCCCTCTCAAACTGCCTTTTGGAAACCATTAATGATGATGGTTGCAAGAATACTGTGGTTATTGTGGATAACAATATTACTACTCCAGGGAATAATGAATTAATCGAGGAATCAAGTTTGGAGATGAGCAAAGTTGTTGCTCCAAAGGACAAGGACCTTAATGAGGAAAATCAGAGTGAAAATGAGCCTCAACTAGATCTATTTGAAGAAAACCAGATACCAATTCAAGCTGCAATTAAAGGAGTCAAAGGGAAGAAAAAAAGGAAAAATATTGATGCAATTCTAGGACTTTCGAAGGTGAAACCAGTCAACCAAAAAGGTGGTAGAAACAAAAGCAAGTGTGTGGTTTTTAGGTCTGCAGTTGCTGCTGCTGCACTGTCAGCATCCATTTCATCAGAGGGCATTAACAATAGAAACAGAATTCTACTTGATAAAGCTCAGGCAATTTGGTCGATTAATAAAATCATGGGAATTGGGTATGATGGAGATGAAGAGGAGGTTATTAGCAAAATAGCTGAATTGGAAGCTCAGAATGAGGAAAGAGCTGCCTCCCAGATTTAAATCCTCTCAAACATATAGGAGTGGCAAGGTACATAAGTTTCCCTTTTGGCATGTTTAGTCTGGTGCGAAATCTTGGATTGGTGGGGCAGTTTCATTTATCTGGTGGGCAAGATGATTCCTACTCCCGTTGCATGTTTTCCTTACTTTGTTTGTGTGGGTTTAGATTCTTCTTTTGGAGTCTAAGTTGTTTTGGTAATTGTCTGGGTGTGGGGAGTATTCTTTTCTCTAGCTCTTATCTCTTTGCTGGATCTCATTCCTTGAAGGCTATGCAAATACTGTATTCTTTATTTTTGAGAGTTTTTTGGGTGATCGGTTGAATTCACTTGTTGGAGTTTTTTTGGGTGTTCTGAGTGCTGCTGATCATGGTGTATCAAACTGGACTGGGAGGAGGTTAATGCTGCTACAAGTTATCGTTGGAGTTTTAATGTTGTCGCCGATTCATTGAAGTTTGTTTTCTGATGAATGCTGGCTGGGGGTTGCTCGAGGAAGTCCACAAAATCAGAGAACATGTGGGATGTTATCCATGATCTATTTTGTTTGGGAGCTGCTTTCGTGGGTGATATTCTACCTTGCATTTGGTTGTCCTCCTATTGAGATGTAGATGGTTCTCTATGGTTGTATGTTTGCTGCTTTTGGAGATTGTATTAGTGTTTCGGTTGACTTCCTGTTAACCTTGTTATTTCCCTTTGGGTCCGTGATGGCATATGATTGTCGCTTGGAGGGGTGCCAACCTTGTTGGGATGTCTCTTTGCGTCATGATGCCGTTTTCCTCGGATCCTTTTAATCTTTGTAATTCGTTTCCAAAGATTAATAAAATCTTTTCTGCCGTTCAAAAAAAAAATTCTTCTGCTTGTTCTCTTTGCATTTTGCAGATGGTGGCTCACAGGAATCTACCACCACCGGCAAATAGTTCCCAATTAAAGATCTCCCAGTCAACTACTTGACTTGCCCTGATCATTTGGATGAGTCGAGGTTATTCTAATGAAAGTAAAGCTTTTCAGGAAACACCTGTGTCAAAGGTAATAAATTTATTCTTTTCTAATGAAGGTAATAGATTAGTTGCACAAAAAAAAAAAAAAAAAAAATGAAAGTAATAGATTCTGTGGCAGGGCATAGAAGTTCAAGATAATAAATTTAATTCTAGTTGACATATTATTGCTTTCCTTATTGTTGTTTCTACTTTTGGTTTGATTAGGTAATACTTACTTGATCTCATCAGTGTCTTCAGTCAAGTTTTGAGGTACAAATGCTGTCCTCGCAGCTGCTGAAATGGATCCAGGTACTTTCTATAAGCAACAAAAAGGACTCGGATTGCTGGGAGAGACATGACATAATGATAGAATAACAGAATTAGACCTCTGGCGGTGTTGTTTTGCATGGGGCGTGCATCGGCTGGACTCGGAACTGGATTGCTTTGGTTCCATAATGGACGTGGAGGTGGGTTTGGGAGTGGAACAGAGGAAGATTGTACAGATGAAATTCTGCCCTTGGAGATGACATATACACTGCAAAACTGTGGTGCCATTTTTGAAATAT
>JADGMU010000488.1:0-50000 GCA_016920895.1 Vaccinium myrtillus | reverse complement strand
CAAAAACAATCCATCCAAGGATAAAATAAAAAGTATCCATCCAAACACTAGAACGCACGATAATATCCAACCACGGTAGAGAATACATGGCAAAAAATCAACCTTTTCATCTAGCTCATAACCGGATGCGGCACTCCATCTGTAAAAAGAACAAAACACCACGATTATTAGATACAACCTTTTCATCGACATCATGGTATCAAGGAGTAAATGATAATAGGGATATTGAAATTCAAGTAAATACATAGTCCTATGCATAGTGGAATGCCCAAAATAAATCAATAACTAACATCTACACCCCTGCCTACATGTAATTCCCTTACACTTGCAACCGTGAGTCAATAGTTACCATTATGGAAGACCACATGACAAACTAAATTTGTTTCTATAGGTTGAGGTGACTGCTTGCATGCGGTGCCTTGGACATGAGCCAAGGCACTTGGAGGAAATCTCCAAATAGCCTCCCAGGCTCACTCAACCTCCATAACTGAGATCTTTCTCAAGCATGCTTGTGCCCCTCTAAAGCATATGTGCTTGGAACGGAAAGGAGGTACCTGGGATCCTTAATCGCGGCAGGGGAAGAAGCCAGACGTGGCCGGATAAGCAAAGGGGAGGCGCCGACACGTAGTCCAGATGCTTTATTTTGAATCTTTTATGCTAACTCAAATCTAGGATCAACAAGTTAAGAAATCATAAGAACGATGTTGTTTACTCCAATATCCAAATTATCACGAGTTCATAACCAAACATTCAAAATTTAATAAACTGAATTACTGAACAATGCTTCTTGTATGAGAGTTTTTTCAAATCAAGGGAAGACAGGTTACACAGTTAATTCGGCCAAAGAATGAAAACTAGAAAAATTAGTCATAATCTACAAACAAGGGCTATCTCACGAGTCAGATGTAGTCTGTTTTCAGCATATGCATATCAAGTATCAACACAGCGACAAGATCTCAGATTTCTTTGAAGTGCGAAATCGGTAGTATTCGAAGAAACAATCGAACGACACTAACCAGAGTTTCATGACAAATCTACCAAATGAGTTACATTCCACGAGTAAAACAAAACAAAAGATTTATGAAGGAAACAAAGAAGGTAACTAGTTATTCAGCAAAAAGAAAAGAAAAAATGCCAACCAAGAAGAAACTGCGGAAAAATGAAATCTGATTACAAAACTACCATGCCCGATCAACAAAAATTTATAGTTCATATTGAAGGAAACTAATCAGTGATGAGAATCTGATTACATTGTATGGATATTCAGTAAATCAAATTCAACAATTTGACGATCAAAATATGAAGTTATGAGAAGCACTAACCTCATCAACATGCTGACAAAATCGACAATCATTTATAACTGTATCAATGGAGACCAAGAACAAGTTGTACTAGTTAGGTAGTGACTATCAAGACTAAGCAAACCTACCTAGCAAACAAACATGACTTCCAGAATTGATCATCAAAAAGCACAACTTATACCTTGACATATGTCTTATCAATTGTTCCTAAGCATGATACTAGCAACTAATACAATGCCCATAACTATTGACAAATTGTGTAACCTTGCTCCACCTGCTAAGACAAACAAGAAGAGTCAATGTATGAGACTGCCCCTCAGAATAGAGTCTACTGATAAGTAAGGAGATACACTTTTCATTCAATTGCATAGGATGCTAACTTAGTAACTTCATATGCATAAACACGGTAACACATACACATATTCCTATTTTTTTGGTCTACTTATGTAATAAACCGTAAATTGCCTTTTCGCTGCAAGAATCACAAAAGACATTCCTCAAGAAGTTGTCATCATCAGCATAACTCCTCACTCACCCAATGACACTAAGTGCATGTTGTGGCCATGGAGACCTTGTGGTGGATTTATTTCATTTTTCAAATTAAGGACCAAGAGCGTTGAGGACTAACTTCGTGCGTGTGATGACACCTTCATACTAATGGCAGTTTCGTACAAATTACTCAAGATAGTGCGTTCCAGCAGTAGATATTCACGGGTCATTCAGAAATGCAACTACGTCAAAGAAATCAAACATTACAAAACGACCAATGGATATTGAATTAATACTAGGAAAGGAAAGGAAAGGACCTTACGACAGTTTTGCTCAAAACCTGGGATCTCAAAAAGTTATCCTCTTTGCACCCAAAGATGCTACTGCGTTGGACTCTTTGATTCTCCACAGTTTTTGCTGTTCAGACAATCAATACACGGTCATCGAATCTCAGTCTCTGGTCCTAAATTCGCCATACTGCTTACATGTTTTTACCCATGGGATGTAGGCAAGTGAACCATTAGGCAAGCTTCTTGGGCATTCTGGGCAAGTAATGATGAGGGATATCCTCTGTTCCTGTGATAGTAATGATGAGATCAAGCTCTGGACCATTGACGAATTTGCTTGCACACACACCATTAAGGTCAGTATAGATGCTCAAGGAGACTCTAATAGTTTCATGCTTAACAGTTTGGCTTTAAGTTGTCCATAGTTTAATTTCCACTATCTTTTTGAGTTTGTCAGATGCTTGTTGAGTGCCTACATCTCCTAGTTTTAGGCATGGAATTTGTGCTTACTTGAGGGCCTTATCAACTGATCCCCTTTTGTTTCGTTTGGTGTTTTATCATCCGAAGACTAGACCATTTACTTGGGCCAGGATTTATTTGGGATAGACAAATTTTTATGGGCCAGGATTTATTTGGGATAGACAAATTGACAAAGATGAAGGACCCCAAGTAATAAAGCTACTTCAAATGGCTGACCAAAGAGCTAATGCAAGTGGGGGATAGTTTTTTCCCTCTGTTTTATAACCAGTAGAACATATTTTAATTGTTATCTCTTCTTTTTATAACCAGCAGCATATGCATCGTTTTGCACAGCCTTGTTGAGATATGGCATTATCTAATACAAAGATATTTAAATGCCTATATCTAGAGACCACTAACTTCAAAATCCCAGTAACACAAACTAAGAAACACTGAACCCAATTCAAAACCGTTATGCCACTACCATGCATTACCTATTATCTATTCCCCCAACTCCTCCTACAGAAACTCTACAAAGAGCCACCAAATAAACAATTTTATACATCAATTAAGAGGAGAAGCCACTGAAACTCACAACACATTATTCCCAAGATGCCCTAATTTTTGCCTGGGAAGGCAAAAACGGTACGTTTTGTAAGTTGGGTTAGAAGGAATGGTGCTTGGGGTCTTGATTTCTAGTTTTATCAATAGGGAGAAAAATAACCAGAGAGCAACAAAAACACGCACAAAGAGAGCAGAAGATCAGACAATCAATTGATAAAGTACCAATACTACAGAGATGAAACCCTACCTTTCAGTAAACTTCGTGTAAAAGAGCTTCGATCGATTGATTCAGAGCTTCGATCGTAGAGAGAGAGAGAGAGAGAGCAATCGATCTGTGTGTGAAGGAGCAGTAGACGACACTCCCAAAATCTTTAACAAGGGTAGGGGATTTTTGGTGACAAGAAATGACGTAGTTTTGGTATTCTTAGGGGGTGTTTGGGAGTCTACTTTTCAACTTTTCATTTTTAATTTTTTGGCTTTTTTGCTTTTTGGATTATGATCAGAATGTGTTTTGAATTTGGAGGAGTGTTTGAGAGAAATGTTCAAAATGCATTTTGCAAGTGGAGAATGTGAGTGGAGAATGTGAAAAGTAGCTCAATACCTCTTTTTTACTTCTCTTCTCTAAAGTGAAAAACTAAGAACTCATTCTCCAAAAATGTGTTTTGGGGACAACTCCCAAACATCCAAACTGTGATAAGTAGAAATGGAAAATGCAAAAAATGAGTGGCCAAACACCCTCTTATATTTCAGTGACACCCCAAAACTTTTCAGTGACACCCCCAAATTTTTGAACAGCACGCCTAAATTTTCCCACACCCGCTTGCGCCTAAATTTTGGCCTTTTGGTGACAAATAAGCCTTTTGGTGACAAATAAAGCCTTGTCACCCAGAATTGGTTATTCTGTGACACAAAACTTGATTTGCAGTATGAGCTACTGTGTTTTATTGTTTTCAAATGCTATCAAGATTCTAGCATTGGTACAGCATTGTTTCCAAATAAATTGGCGCCTTTTTTGTAGTAGTATCTTTTGGGGACCCTGCTGGGGGTACAGAAAAATTGGTACAGAAAATATACAAATCGCGTTCGGTGACCCACTTTTGGGTCCCACACGAGTGATCCGAACCGTTCATTTTTCTTAAAACATTTTTTCAAGTGGGCCCACCAAAAATCAGCTCAATCGGACGGTTAGAAGTGCTCAACTCGGACGGTTAGAAGTGCTCAAACGGTTGAGCACTTTTAACCGTCCGATTGAGTTGATTTTTGGTGGGCCCACTCGAAAAAATGTTTTAAGAAAAATGAACGGTTCGGATCACTCGTGTGGGACCCAAAAGTGGGTCACCGAACGCGATTTGGTGAAAGTGATGGAATAAGTAAAACGTGGAATCCTAACAGTTCAGATCGACTATGATAAAAAAATATACTCGACAATAACCTTTATAATTTATACATTCAACTTACTTGATAGTAAACCAAGTCTTGTACTGTAGTTAAATGTACAGTAGCCACACGATTTCGGCACAATTATGACGATCCTACTAATGATTCTCACGCCCCGAGTCTCCCGATTAAGGGGTTTTCAAAATCAGATTGGCTCCAAATTTGGTGAGGGTTATTAAAACACCAAGAAAAACAAAATAGTCGGTGTTGATCGTCGAAATTGTGTTGAGATCATTTGGCTAACGTACATTAGACTATAGCAGTATATATTGGTTCATAACTAAGTATGTTCAATGTATAACATTGAATGGTGGATACTGGTTCGTTTTCTTGAATGTTTGATCTAAACCGATACGACTTAACATCTTATCAATTCTATCATTCTCCCCGAAATTGATGATCATCCGATGTCGGTAACCAAACGATCGAAGCATATTCAGTGCTTCCTGTGGCATTTGGACACTATAATGCACCAATTCAAGGCCATTTAATCTATTTCTTGAAAATCTGAAATGGTAGATGTGTTTAAAACGTGTTTTTAAGGTCCTACAAAATGATTTGGGAAAAAAAAACTACCCAGAAGGGCTTGATCAGAGCAATTTTTCATATAGCGATTTTATGCGAAAATGCTCCGATCAAGCCCTTACGGGTAGTATTTTTTGCCAAATCCTTTCGTAGGACCTTAAAAACACGTTTTAAATACATCTAACGGTTCAGATCGTCGAAACTTTCTCCAAAAATTGGAGTTTGAGGTCTTAATTTTTACACCAAAAATTGAAGTATAGCTTATTTTAGTTAAATAAACTTAGTATTTTCGTAAATTAACTTCTATAATATAATTTCTATAATTTAATTAATTTATATTATTTATTAATTTCTATAGTTTCTTTAATTTAAGTTTTGCTTATTTATTTATTTTTTATTTTTTCACAAAAACAAATTAACTTTTTTTTTCAAAATCTTCATTAGATAAACTCATAAAAGGCAATGTATATGAGTATAATATCAGTATATGTAAAATAAAAAAATTAGTTTACTATTTTCCATGTTTGAATTTTGATTTAAAATTTATTAATCATATAAAATGTTTTAAAAGCTTTTTTTGTTTTTCGTGTTGGAGAGCCTTACTTTTTTCTTTTTTCGTTTTATTATCATTTTGTTAAAAAAATGAATTGCCGACTAAAAATTTAGTCGGAAAATATAAAAATGAATTGCCGACTAAATATTTAGTCGGAAAATATAAAAATAATTGCCGACTTAATATTTAGTCGGAAAATATAAAAAGAATTGCCGACTAAATATTTAGTCGGAAAATATAAAAATTCCCGCCGAAATTTTCGCGAAATTTTTGGAAATCGTTGAATTGGCGGAAAACTATTATTCCCCGCCGAAACTATTGTAACATATTTTTCCCTTTCGTTTTTTTTTTTAAAATTATGTTGTTCGTGACTTGACTTCAATTTATCAAAAATTCATGGTGAAATTTATTCTTTCATTTATTTTGATCAATAAAACAAATAAAAAATTCATTAGTTTGTGGTTTTTTTTTAACAAATACTAAATTTAACAAATACTAAATTTCCCGACTAAAAGTTTGGCGGAAAATACTAAATTTTCCCGACTAAAAATTTTTCGTCGGCGATTAGTTTATAATTTCCGACTAAAATAGATTTAGTCGGTGATTGATATAAGAAATATATATAAAGTACATGAAAATTTGTGGTTTTTTTTTACTTACTGTTAACTTGGTAAATTGATAATAGAATTATTTATTTATTTACTTATTATTAGCTCGATATACTGATAATAGAATATAGAATGACCCTTGCAAATAAACACTAGTATAAAATGTCGTCCCCATGGTCTATTAGTAAAAACACGTGCAGTCTATTAATCCAAGAAGGAATTAGCGACAACGCATGTGATAAATTAATATCCAAAATATGATTATTAAATGTGATCATATTTAATAAAAGTGCCCTCCAAAAATGCGGATATTCTAAAATATGCAAAAGGTAAAATAAAGTGGACATTCAATGCGCTTTCACACCTTTAGTATTATTTTTGCCATTTTAATTTTTTTTTTTTAGCATTGGAATATATGGCACCGGGGTAGATCATATATTTTTTACCCCCTCAGTTTTAAAATATTTGTCTAGTCTACAAAAGGAGAACGCAAAAATAAGTCAAAATTTACTCACAAAAAATTCCAAGGAAATTATTTTCATACCTTTTTTTATAATTGTATACATTTTCTTGTCTTTTAATGAAAAAAATCCTATAAAAGTGCCCTCCAAAAATGCGGATAAAAAAAAAGTGCACAATAAAGACAAGAAAACTGCAATTAAAAAAAGTGAGCGTGAAAACCATTTCTCAAATTCAAACTTTTAACTTTCGAATTTGTCTTCAAATAATCACATTATTCTTATGATGAGTTTCTCATTTGCTGAAAGTACGTAATCCCCAACTTCCTTTGGCTTTTAGTGACCTTAAATTATTTGTTTTTCTCCGACTAAATATTTGGTCGGTAAATGATATTTTTTTCCGACTAAATATTTGGTCGGTGAATTATTTGTTTTTCTCCAACTAAATATTTGGTCGGTGAATTATTTGTTTTTCTCCGACTAAATATTTGGTCGGTGAATTATTTGTTTTTCTCCGACTAAATATTTGGTCGGTAAATGATTTTTTTTTCCGACTAAATATTTGGTCGGTGAATTATTTGTTTTTCTCTGACTAAATATTTGGTCGGTGAATTATTTGTTTTTCTCCGACTAAATATTTGGTCGGTAAATGATTTTTTTTCCGACTAAATATTATTGGTCGGCGATTTAGGTTATAATTTCCGACTAAAATAGATTTAGTCGGTGATTGATATAAGAAGCACCGACTAAAATCATTTTAGTCGGCCAAACCTTTGAATATTTTCCGACAAAGAAAAATTTAGTCGGTGATTATACTAATTTCCGACTAAAATTTTTTAGTCGGAAATTTAAGTGATATTTTCCGACCAAAGTTTATTTAGTCGTTGAATGAACAACAATTTCCGACTAAACATTATTTAGTCGGCGATTTTAGTCGGGAATGGTGTAAATTGTTGTAGTGTGTGCTGCAAAAAATAAACCCAGGTTCTCGGACTAAAATCATCAATAAACGATATAAAATACCGTTTACCTCCATTTGACATTGGGGTGGTCGGCCCACACAAGTCAGAATGCACCAGTTCCAACGCCTTAGTTGCCCTTGAAGACTTTCCTTTTGGGAAAAAATCTCGATGTTGTTTGTTAACAACACATTCTTCGCAGATCTCTGAAGGGGATGCAAATTTTGGAAGTCCTGCCACCATATTTTTCTGTTGCAAGGTCTTCAATCCGCCAAAACTGAGATGGCCATAGCGAAAGTGCAATAACCATGCTATATCTTTCAAATTCGCAGCAAAACATGAAAGAATGGTGTGATGGAGATACAAAGGAAACATCCGGTTTGCTGTCATGACACTACAACAATTTTCCCCATTGCCGACTAAAATTTTAGTCGGAAAATGTCGTAATTTAGTCGGCAATAGTAATTTCCGACCAAAAATTTAGTCGGCCCGTTTGGTCGACGGAATGAGGTCGGAGATTGTAATTTCTGACCAAAACAAGTTTGGTTGGAAAAAGTTTTGTTTTTACCGACTAAATATTTAGTCGGTGAAATATTTAATTTTCTCCGACTAAATATTTGGTCGGTGAATATTTATTTTTCTCCGACTAAATATTTGGTCGGTGAATTATTTATTTTTCTCCGACTAAATATTTGGTCGGTGAATATTTATTTTTCTCCGACTAAATATTTGGTCGGTCATTGTTTTTGCTGATTTCTTGCATAGACGCTTAAAAACATGTTTTGAAGACATTGAATGATTTGGATGATAAAAAATTCATGGTGAAATTTCTTCTTTCATTTATTTTGATCAATCAAACAAATCATAATCAATGTTTTTTCCGACTAAATATTATTTCGTCGGTGAATTGCCTACAATTTCCGACTTAATATTATTTAGTCGGTAAATTTCTTATTTTGCCGACGAAATATTTGGTCGGAAAATACTAATTTCCCCACTAAAGGTCTCACGAAAATTTTGTAAATTTCCCGACTAAAAGTTTGGTCGGAAAATACTAAATTTTCCCAACTAAAAACTTTTGGTCGGCGATTAGTTTATAATTTCTGACTAAAATAGATTTAGTCGGTGATTGATATAAGAATTACCGACTAAAATCATTTTAGTCGGCCAAACCTTTGAATATGTTTCGACAAAAAAAAATTTAGTCGGTGATTATACTAATTTCCGACTAAAATTATTTGGTCGGAAATTTAAGTGATATTTTCCGACCAAAGTTTATTTAGTCGTTGAATGAACAACAATTTCCGACTAAACATTATTTAGTCGACGATTTTAGTCGGGAATGGTGTAAATTGTTGTAGTGTCATCTTCACCTGAGCAATTAAGCCCAATTTTTCATCTTGAATTCGACAAACTCCATCCTTAATGGAATCTCATATCCCTTTTCTTGAAGCTGGCCAACACTAAGCAAATTAGATTTTAAGTCTGGAACAAATAATAGGACATTGGAAATAGAATGAGAATTCCCTTTGGTTTGGAACGTAACCGTTCCTTTTCCCAAAACAGATACTGTAGAGTTATCACCAAACTTTACAGTATTTCAAAAAGATTCATCCAAATCAGAAAACACTGATTTGTCTCCACACATATGGTTGCTGCAACCGGTATCCAAATACCATAAATTCCTATGAGTTTCCTCAATAGTTTGACACACCATAAGGAGGGTAATTTCTTCTTCTTCTTCTTCTTACTTTTTTGCAAAATAAGATTTTGCATTGTAATTTCTATGCAAATTTGTTCGACACTCGGAGCGATAATGGCCATACCTGTGACAACGGTAGCATTCAACCTTAGATTTGTCTGCTGACTGTGATTTGTATCCTGTAGAATTCTGACCATTACGTCCCC
Organism: Vaccinium myrtillus; assembly: GCA_016920895.1. Taxonomy (NCBI): domain Eukaryota; kingdom Viridiplantae; phylum Streptophyta; class Magnoliopsida; order Ericales; family Ericaceae; genus Vaccinium; species Vaccinium myrtillus. The sequence continues at coordinate 40,452 of JADGMU010000488.1, read as the reverse complement.
TCCAGTTTCCTTGAGAGTGATCAACACCTTTACTCTCTCCTGGTTTTTGGTGAGCATTCTTGCCTTTCCCTTCTCCCTTTCCACGTCCAACACCTCTTGGATTAAAGGCTGCCTTCAATGCTTGTTCCTCTTGGTCTTGTTGTGTTATTTTCTGCTCGTGGACAAGCAAGGAATTTTGCAACTCATCTATTGAAAGAGTATCAATTTCTTTAGACTCTTCAATAGAACATATCACAAAATTAAACTTTGTAGTCATTGAACGAAGGATCTTTTCAACAATAGTGACATCCTCAAGCTTATCCCCATAAATCCACATCTTGTTTGCGATGGCCATCGTCTTTGAAAAGTACTCTGAAACTCTCTCCTGGCTGCATTTTAAGAACTTCAAACTCCCGACGAAGAGCTTGAAGCTGTACACGTTTCGCCCTTGTATTCCCTTGATACTTCTTCTTCATGGAATCCTAGATCAGCTTGGAGGAGTCCTTGCAAAGAATTGTTTCCAAGATTGAACGATCAATTGCTTGGAAGAGATAATTCTTTGCCTTCAAATCCTTCAGCTTCAGTGCTTCCAATTCTGACTTTTGCGTCTCTGTCAACGTAGCACCCTCTGCTGGTTCTGCTACCCAAGAATTAACCACCTGCTAGTACTCTTTAGACCGCAAGAAGTTTTCCATTAGCATGCTCCAATGATCGTAATGACCATCAAAGCGAGGAATGGCTGGTTGCACAAAATTTTCAGAAGCCATTGTTCTCTTTTGCTGCTGCAAGAAAAGAAAACATGTGATATAGAAATAGAAATGCTTCTATATCACTCTCTATCTCACTTTTTTTTCACTCGCTGACTCTGATACCACTGTTATAACTTATATATGGAGAAGAAAAGGACGTTGAACAACTTAAAGGTAATTTTATTCATTGTAACATTCACATACTTAAATAGAGATACATGAATTGTCATAGCACTAAAGTAGGAACAAACTAACAGCTTATAGCACTAGAGTAGGAACAAACTAACAGATAGCACTAAAGTAGGAACAAACTAATAGCTATGGCAAGAAACAAGGACCTGAACCACTTAAGACTCCTATAAATCTGGTAGAACAACAACCTCCTAAAGACTAGGACAACCAAGCTTATTCAATATAAAATAAAACTAAAAATCCCAACAGAGAGAGAGAGAGAGAGAGAGAGAGAGAGAGAGAGAGAGAGAGAGAGAGAGAGAGAGAGAGAGAGAGAGAGATGGAGAGATGGGGATGGTGGAGGGCTTCTGTTTGACATGGATAAGAGTTAGAGAGTGGCCTCTGGAGAGGAGATTTTCAACAGCCCATTTGAGAGCCAATTGGCTGCCTTTGTTCTTGTCTATTGCCACTGCTACCGGTGATGATGATGATTCATCACCTGGATCATCCCTCTTTTCTGCATTTCCATTCCCTATTTGGTTCCTCATATTCATCAAAATTTACTTCTGATAATTTGAGTCCCTTTTGATCAACAATACAAATAACCACCCAAAACATCCCTAGCCCGTCCGGCCGCCCCTGCAGATATCTCTCTTACAACCCTCCCCGGCCCGAGCCCCCCCACTTTGCTACCTCCCTGCTGTTGAAGGCATCAAAGAGGGTCTCTCTCTCTACACTTTCCTCTCTCTCTCTCTCTCTCTCTCTCTCTCTCGTTAATAGCAGACGACCATTAGTGACAAGTTTGACTCTCCCTCTCTCTTTCCTAAGGTAATGGCAAGTTCAGTTATGGAGTAACCCTGTAATTGCGGGGTAGTTAGCTCATTTTGATGGCCGTTCAAATAATTAAAAAAAAAGGGGTAGTTAGCTCATTTTGATTCTTGGAAGACTTGCCACAGAAACACCTCAAGGAATTTTTTTCATTTAAAAAAAACAAAAATCAATGCTTACATAGTAAAAATAAAAAATAAAAAAATAAACAAAAATCAATCCATCACGCTGGAGCTCCACTAAGCTTCCTTATATAGTGTACTCTTGACTTGGCCTCCAAGCTAGCATGAGTCGCTCGGCTACGTCACACTTGATGAATGAGGTAAGAAGGGTTACATGCACATGCGTTGAGGTGCCTTCTGTTAGCTTGACCTGTCATACCAACCAAAACCGTTTATGGGAGTTTCCAAACCCACTGACTTAGCCAAGGCGGTATTGTCCAGTTCTGCTTTAGATGATATGGGCTGCAATCCGAGATGTTGATCCAGCCGGATGACTTGGTTCGGTTGGTATCCTTCTGTTTTTGGACGATACTATAGGGTTCACACGGTAAGCTTAGTTCATAGCCCGGTTCAGCCCATTAGTTTGGATTGGCCTGACTAGAACGACTTGTTGATCCATCTGGACCTCAGTTGTTTGGCCCACTACATGTCGCAATTGAAATTGAAAAAAATACCGTGAGTTTTTTTACCAAACTACTCCTCCGTCCATTTTTAAATGTGTTACTTCGTAGGGGTGAAAATCGGTCGGTTCGGTTTGGTTTTTGGGGTGTTCGGGGCCGAACCGATTGGTTTGGGGTGATTTTGCTGGGAACCGATCCTGACCGAAAAAAAAAAATGGACCGATCGGTTCGGGGTGGTTCGGTTTTTTCCGGTTTTTTCGGTCCGGCGTTAAGATTTGTATTATATGCTTATTAAGTTAATATAATACAAGTTGTGTTGCTTTTTACAATTAAAGTATGCATTTTATTAGAGTTGCATGAAATTATTTATAAAATAGGGTTCCATTATCTCATTTTATTAGAGTTGTATGGTTTTCGGTCCAAATAGGGGTGGTTTCGGTTTTTTCGGTTTTTTTTTTTCGGGAAACCAAAACCGAACCGAGATATATTTCAGTTTGTTTTTTTCGGTTTTTTTGCCAAAATGGGCCAACCAAACACCGAACCGAATTTTCTGTTTTTCGGTCGGTTCGGGTCCCGTCGGTTTTTTCACCCCTATTACTTCGTAAATCCAAATTATTAAAGAAACATCATCATTACATTTTTCACATCAACTTTTTCCTCCACTATACACTTTTCACATCAACTTTTACCTCTAATTTTCAAAATTATACTCAACTTTTACCAATTAACTCTTTACCCACTAACTTTTCAAAAGGACAAAGTGATAATTGTACAAACTTTTACCCATTAACTTTTCAAACTACACACTTATTTAGGGACAACCCAAAATGGAAATGTCTACACTTAAAAAAGGGACGGAGGGAGTATTGCTAACAAAAACTTCATGGATTATCTTTTTATTTTTAATCAGAGTATATTACTCTCTCTGTTCCATATTGTTTGTCCCCTACGAGAGTGCATGCATTTTGCACAAAAAAATAACGTATTTATGAGAACTTTTTTCGAAAAAGAATTACACCAATTTTTTCTTCTCAATGAGATCTTTAAATTGGTGTAAAGTTTGTTTGAAAAAAATTAATGCTTGTACATTATTTTTCCGTGCAAAATGCACGCACTCCCATAGGGGGCAAATAATATGGAACAGAGGGAGTACTTGTTTCTGGTATTTGCATAAATCGACAATAATACACGGTTGGTTAAGGGGTTAGAAATAAATGTAGAGTTTAGGTCTACCCTTGTAGGGTAGGACATATCAAATCAAAGTATAAGAATATTATTATACCGGCATTTTGTGGCTATTTCAATTTCATCTGAAATTATGCAAAGCACTACAAGTCCTAGAAGGGGGGTGAATAGGACGACCACTTTAAAAATAAACCACTTCGATTTCAACCAATTTAATCATTTACCATGGCAAATCAAACAGCTCAACAAGTTCAATATAGAGTAATTAAACTAATGAGACAAAACACACGATATACGTGGAGACTACTTAGGGTCTAAACGCCCTAAGTATAAAACCACGGCCTAGTCCTACTCATGCATTCCATAAATCAAAAGGTTTACAAGAATTAACACGACTAGGAGTTACCCAACAAGCCCCTTGTGACACCTAGCTCCAATTCTTGATGTAGTACCCCGTACTCCTCTTTGATTCCATGGACTCCACAAGCACACCCGTCTTGATCTCCGAGTCAACTCGGCACCGGTCTAACCGACTCACGTAGAAACAAGGCAACACAACATGATGTATGAAAAAGATTTGATTTTTATGAAAGTTTTTGAAAACTAAAATCAACCTAGAGTAGATCCATGAGGAGGAAGACTCTAGATTGAAGAAAGATGAGAAGAGCAAGCTCAAATCATCAAGAACATCAAGTTCACAAAAGAGTGAAGGGATGGAGAAGAGATGAGACTTTCTGTCTTTAAAAGGGCTGATTTTCTCTCAAGTGGGTATGTGAAAATGAAAGAAAAATGGCTTTTATAGTGCCCATTTTCGTGCTCCCCAAGATAGCCACTCAAAACATAACATGTGGCCACTTAAAGAGTCTGCCAGACCCATGTAGACGCGTGCAGACGCACCGTCAGGATTTAGACACTTGGCACAATCTCAACAGTCAAAGCCACAGCCCTGCAGACGCGTGTAGACGCGTGCAGATGCAATAAGCTCAAAGCTAAATCCTAATGCCAAAATCATGGGATAGTAAAACCCAAGCAAGGCACTAATAAGCCAACATTATGCACATTAAAACATGTTATTTTGGATGGCCTAAATGCAAAAATGATATGCATGGATATACCTCAACAGATTGAGCTTCAAAACACTTGTCTTGGCTTTGGCTTGATCATGAAGCTTGTGAGATTCTCGAATGGAGCATTAAACTCAACCCTAAGCACTCTAACTCCCAAACCCCCAATAACAAAATTACAGACTCCGAAAGGCTTGACATAACCCGGAAAATGCCAACAAAACTAACAATCTCCCCCTTTGGCTTTTCCGGGACAAAACCTTTCGCAACAGGAAATAATACAAGGAAACAACAACTAACTAACTCAAGAACTTTCCTAAAACTTGAGCCAACTAGAAAACCAAGTTCCCAACCTGTAAATGAAATTCTGTTGCTTAAGGTTGTTTTGTTGCTGAAATTTGATGCTGATCTTTGTGTGCTGCTTCTCATGCTGGGACCCTCTTTAGTTTTATCAAGTGGAGCATTCTTTTTGAAGATAACAGCTTTGAAGATAACAGCTGCCGGTTACTCAAGATGTCAAGGAGATTGCTACGGGATTATTACTCTTAGCTTTGTTACTTAGATGTTGCTCCTCTTTTTCTCGTGTTCTCTCTTTCGGTTGATTACTTATCAACATTTGTTTTCTCTTTCTTGGAGCCTTGCCGGCATATGATTGTCGTGGTATGGGGTGCCAACCTAGTTGGGATGCCATTTCACGTTGTGATGCTTTTTGTGCTTGGCTCCCTTTAATCTTTGTAATCCGTGTTCAGAGATTAATAAATTTTTTGCCGTTCAAAAAAAAAAAGAAAACCAAGTTCCCAAGAGAGAGCCAATAACCTGCAAGGATACTTCAACACAAGAAATATGTCATGATACCCAAATGATAACAATAGATACAATGAAAATGCAGCAGACTACACAAATCAAAGCCATGTTTGCCCCAAACATGGGCATAAAGTATCATGCATTTGTGAGTTCCATGTTTGCCCCAAACATGGGCACAAAGAACTTCAACATGTTTGCCCCAAACATGGGCACTTGCTACAAACCTGCAAAAGAAGCTCATCCAACACAAGCATGCATATATATGGAATATGATAGCAACAACAATATGACGCAATGGAAGACAAAGCAATAAGATAGCTATCATCCATGAAGCAAAGCATATGTCCTAACAAGTAGCACGTCAAAACCCTAACCACGGGCAATACAAACCAAGTAGTAGCAAGAGAAACTAACACGAGAAACTAACACGCATGCAAGACACGAGATACAAAGTAGCAATTAACTATACTACCGTTCTCCCCCTTTTTGTCACGGAAACCAAGGAGTGAAAACACAATAGAGAATGTAAACCAATGAGATCCACCAAATCAAGCACCACATCCCGCGCAAGAAAATACTTACCAACAATAGATTGCGAAATGCCAAGCTATACAAATCAACACAAACCAAGGTTTTCTTGAAAGTAAGATAGTACACACAAACAATTCCTAATAAATAAGCATGCTCGAACCCCAACAGTACCTCAGAGAGATTGAAACCCCAAATCGATGCTCTAACCAGAAGCAAGAACCATAAATGTATAGAATTTTACACTACACCTGCAGAGAAACAGAACACACTCAAGACATCAAAAATTGGCTAAGGCATGGGTCCTCTCTCTCAAAACACACTCTCACAAAGCACAAAAGACAACACACCGAATCCCTTGGATACAAAAAGAGCTTAACATTTTCAACTTCCTCACAAAAGCACTCAACAAAAATAAAACCAAAGGTTCAATAAAAATGAACTCTCCCCCTCACTAATGCATACATTCATGAACTTTTAAAACAACACTCCCCCTTAGCAAATGCATCTCCCCCATGAATGAAGACACAAATAATGAAGTGAATAGCAAATGAAAACACAAAAGTGACTCCCCCTCAACAAATGCACTCCAAATGAATACACACTATCAAGCACACAATGTCACAAAAGTCGAGCATTTCGAAACCAAATTGTACATCTCCCATCATGAGCAAGAAGAAGATGAACAAGCTTGATTTGAGACACGATTTTCAAACACAACCAAGATAGCAAGAGCAATGCATGGCATGACAATATCATGAGTTCAAGTGATCAGCAAGAGAATTTCATGCTCTCTACTATCAAAGTGAGTGGGTGACCTTTTATAAGATGGTGCAAGAACCTCAAAAATGCCAAGGGACACCCACCCAATCTCGAGAAAGACTCACACAAGATAGACAAGTGAAGTCAAACCATAAGGCACTTGGACCTAAAGACTTCACGCACAAACCCCATTTCGATTTCCATGACCCAAGAGTAACACACAAATCTAGGATGGTGCAATGATTAGGTAGCCATTCGCCTAGGTGCGAGATTAAAAGCTACACAATGAGAACCAATTTTTTATTTTTATTTTATAACTTTGTTTGGGATTCTTTTCAACAAGCATGATTTCTTTTGAACAAGGATCTCACTCTTTTATGCACCAATGAAGCTTTCACACTAATCCCTAGACGGTAGCTCTTGAGAAAAATCAATGGGGGAAAACATCTAAAGGTGAGCTTAAGCATTTGGTTAATCAAAAGTCCAATCAAGTAGACTCTAACCAAGATAGGAATGAGTACCCTTAAACACCAAAAGAATCAAGCCCCAAAAGAGTGTGTGCAAATAGAGGAGAGCATGAGATTCACTCGAGACAATGAACACGACATAATATCAACACGAATGCACACTTCAATGATTCCAATGGTTATGCTCAAATCTCAATACCCAACCAACAAGTGCATCAAATTTATTCTCATGCATGATGAAAGAAGCATCCACATGACAAGAACACAAGCATTCGACAAGCAAGCACAAAAATAAAAAGACCAAAAACATGATCCTAAATGAATTTAACTAATGAAAACAAAAGATAAAATGAAGAACAATGCAAAAACTAAATGAAAAACACATGAACACTCTAGACTCAAATATGGCATGAAGCACACAAGACTGACATGCAACCAACTAAACTCAATGAAGAGAAGAAGAACTCTCAAACTCCCTAAGAGTATTTAGAGGTTGTGAGACATGTGAAGCATGATCAACTTTCTTCCAAGCATGATTCGATTTGTTTTGAACATAAGAAGCATTATTCCAATTCTTAGCATGCAAAGACAACTTGTTTATCACTTCAACAATGTATGACGATTGAGTAGCAAGAAGAGACAACTTGGTGAGAAATTCATCATTTTGAGACTTAGGTGGCGAAGGAGTAGCACCACAAGGTCTTCCAACATTAGGTTGACCAAGAACCTCGCTACGTGGAACAAAACGGTTCATGGGTCTTTGAGTTTGACCCCTCTTGACACTTTCTCTTTTCAAGCGATAGCAAAAAGGACGAATATGTTCTTCAACCCCACAATGGAGACAAGTCAAGACTTTTTTCTTAGGAGACTCACCCCCTATTGGCTTGGTCTTGCTAGAGAAAGAATCACCAACCTTAGACTTAGCACTCACAAACATCCTATTGCAATGAGGTTGAACATGACCCTCCACACCACAAAGATGACACGTAGGAGTTTTCTTTGTAGAGGATTCCAGCACCACGGGAATGGGCATTCTAGAGGAAGAGGGACTAGAAGTAGTCCCGGCACTCACAAAAGAGATCTTCTTACTAGGCCTTCACTAGACTTCGATTGAAGTGAAGGAGGATCTATAAAGCCTAGACCACTCTTGTCTCTAAAAGACCTAGTCATTTTGGCTAAACGTGTAGCCCCAAACTCATTCCTCTTAATGACTTCACTAGCCTCACCAAGATCTCTCTCAAGCTCACAAAATCCTAGACTTAGCTTTCTCAATCACTCACATCACTCACATCACTGGCACCATCACCTTTTGATCCCATCATCTCTCTCTCTCTCTCATAACCACTGACTGTAAAACATTTTCAGAGGAAATGTCCACTTGCTACTCAGCTTGCCCTCTCTGGTAATAATACTCCGATAGGTGTGTAAAATTAGGACAAATAGCACATTTTTGTTGCATTATGTAGGTTTTCATGGTAGGATTTGTTTCCTTGTTGTGGGCTTATAAGACAATATACATACAATTTTCATATTTTTATGCAAGACACAAATTACAGCAAACTTGCTTCTGTTGCACTTAATACAAGTAGTGTCAGAATTTTGTACATTTTATAAAACTTTTGTGGAAGATGATATTATTACACGGTTGAGATATTCCCCAAGAGCCCATATCGGAAAGATGTTTCTGTAGGCAGAGTAACTTATCATGCAGTTCTTGTTGAACACTCCCATAATTTCCTGTAAAAAAAAAAGATACAACGATACTTTAAATTAGTCACACACAAAAATAGTTGTTAAACGAAATCAATATTGAACATGGGACACATATTTGTGCAAAACCATGCATGAGAACTCTGTGTGTGTGTGCTGTGTGTACAGTGTGTGTCCCTTTGGATCCTCTCCCTGTCCCAATCTTGTTGCATAGCCCTTTTTTTCCATCAGCAATGTGACGACAAGAGGGGCCATGTGTAAAGGATGAGACAATGAGTATGGAAGATCTGAACATAGCTACCTCTGAGTATATGTGCAAGAGCCTGCATAAATGTGGGGGAATTCATCACCTGCTGGGGAAAATCCCCATTTTCCATTTGGCTGTTAATCAACACCTTTGCGGCACGATGCAACGGGGTTGGATCTCTCTGGGCCTGATCAATTTTAAATAAAAAATGAAATTGAGTACTTTAGCTGAATACTTGCTCAAAATAGCGAGACTTACAACAGTTGGTTTCAAATTATGATCGTTAGATAAGTGGTACTAAGACCCACCTGCCCTGCTTCAATAAGAGCCAACATAGCCCATCCAATGTTCACTACATGGGATTTGTTCCCTTCAAGATTTGTGTACACCTGTTAGCATTCATGGTAGAGATGGAGCTGAGATATCAGAGTGCAGATATAAATGTTAAAATGTTTTGAATAACTGCTGAACAATATACGTTTTTCAAAAACAACTTGTGTAAACCAATTTTAATTTTTTGTTTTCCCAGCTTCATTAAGTCATTTTGTGACTTAAGTTGTTGGGAGTCTGATCCTCCTGAGGTTCTTCCCATGTGCGCGTAGGCCCAATCCATTGAGGAGAATCACAGAGTCCACCACATCACATGGATCCAATATACATTGAATGACCCATATCTACTTAAAAGGCTAAGCCTTGTAAGTGATGAGCCATCCAATTGTATATTAAGGTTCAACTCTTTTTCAATTTATCGGATGTGGGACTATCCTCCACACATGTTCCCAACATAAGTTGTAAACAAAAGCCTCAATTAACATTCTACACAGACTCTCCAATTTTTTTTTCTTTTTCTTTCAAAATGAAGCAGGTATGACCATCTGTTCATTTCAACTTGATTGATTGGCTTCCCAATACTAACATAGTTAAGACGCCAATTTCTTTCTTTTCTAATTCTTGTTAACGAATTTGTTGCAAGTACAATGAGTAATCACCTATGAAAGAGCATTTGACTAAATATGATAAGCCATACAAATGGCAACTTCTTTCTTACTTTGTTTTGGCATGAAAGGTAGCTTTCACCCCAACCACCAGAATCAAGCTGTTTGGATAGCAAAAAATCACAAGCTCTTCTTATATTGTAAGTATTGTGATAAGTCCTTCCCCCATCCACAAGCCCCTTGATCCCAAACCATGTTCCATAGGTGAAACAGACTCCCCATGACCCATACCTGATTCAGAAATTTAATCATGGTTAACTGGCATGTTTATATATTCGTCAAATCTAGAATCTCCTAAGACTATTAAAAATAGATGTAAAGAACCTAACTACCATAAAAAAAACTACCTAGGCCAGGAAGCTATCCTAGATAATAGACGTCATGTCTTCTTTATGGAAGATCGAAAAGTCCTAGATCTAAGATGCGAAACAAATTACCCAACCAACATCATATTGTGGAATCTGGATCGTTTCAACGAGCTCCATTTCTTTTAGATAGAAAGGTTGTCACATGTGAGGTCAATAAAAATGAGAGAAGTGCATCTCATATAGATGCAGAATGAAGGATTTTACTCATATTCCAAGTTCAGGATACCCCCAAGGGGATGCAACCGTTCGGGTGCTAAGAAGGTATTTTTTTTTTCCGGTAAATTGCTAAGAAGGTATTCCTCAGGCAAAGAGGAGAAAATGCTAAGAAGCAGGATTATTGGGTACAGCTCCTACAAATCTGCACTAGAAGCCAGTAGTTCAAAAAGAATAGAGACAATCACCAAGGAAAGCTACAAATTTTAAGTATATCTGAGAAAGTTTCACACGTGTTGGAGATGAAAGCGAAAAAAAGAGGGTCTATTGAACTCCGTTTGACGACTAGATTCTTACCGATTCTGGTTCAATTGGAAGTACGTGGCGTTGTTACTTATTGTTCTTGCAAACCCGATGGGAGTATGATTCCAAGATACCTATAACCTATCTCTGGATCAATTTAGACTAGATTCTAAACAAAGGGGGAATAACCAATTTAGAAGGCATAGGATTTCTAACAAAGGGGAATCTGAAGCCTCCATTCCCCCTGGGAATATCACATTCCTGGTAATCCGTTAATGAAAAAAGTGAAGGATTAAAGTAGTGACATTTAGTACGTTGGCAATAGATCAGACCTAGAGTATTGGGTTCTTGCCAATTTTGGTCAATTGGTAATACACCTTCAAAAAGATAACGCTAGAACTAGAGCCACCAAAGTGGAATTGGAGGAAGGAAGAGACAAACCATGAGCCGTCAGGTAGCTGTATGCTCTCGATGAAGTTAAGTGCTTTTTCTACACATTCTTCTATTTCTTTCTTCCTGTACCCGGGATAGTAGTTCCTGAATGATCTAAGAGCTTGAATGGCTGCCGAGGTGCACTCCACATACCTAACATCACGGGGTCATGACATTAACTGAATAGCAGGTGAAGATTTAGGGACAAGGCAAAGAACATAACATATCTCCAAAGGTAGAGACATTGATGTAATTGTCTTCAATTATTAGTAATGAAAAGATATTGAGAAAATGGCAGTTCAAATTTCCACGAAAATATAGCAAGCATCATTAGCATCTTGACTTCTATATCTTACTGATAATCTATGGTGATATCTCCAAATGTTTCAGCTGGATTAATCATCTGCAAAGGGGAGACATCGCAAGAAGCTTCCATTAGTTACTCTTGCTATCAGCTTTGTACATAAGGCAATTGAAAGCTAAATTCGGGAATAGGGATCAAGGAGTTGGGAAATGGATTATGGAGAGAGAGAGAGAGAGAGAGAGAGAGAGAGAGAGAGAGAGAGAGAGAGAGAGAGAGAGAATTGACCTCCAACCATGCATAAGATCGCGTGGGCTCATATGACGCAATGCCTCCATTGCTGTTCTATAATGTTGAGATGGATGAATAGGTTACTGTTTTGCAGAAACATGTTGTGTAGCATGGTGAAACATTTGAGGAATTCCTAAACTATGAAAAAGATTACTGCTAGTGTACAGACTACGGTGGAGTTAAATCTAAAAACGAGTATTGATGTTCACTCATATTTTCCCTAGGTAGATTCCTCTACAACTATCTGGTCTGAACACAACCTAAGTGATTTGTCTCTTAATTCAGCTCATGACTGCCCAAAAAATTGTAACAGTGGCATCGTGCAATCAACTGGAGGAGGAGGGATATTATGTTGGACATAGGCTTCAAGTAGTCTATTGGAGATGCCTATATTTAACAAAAAGGTAGAATGAAAGATACAAAGAAGGGAAAAGTTTTATTAGACTATATATTACATAACGAGGAAGTAAAGAAACTCTTAGAGTACCTGAAGGGAGAAGAGAAAAAATTAAGCGCATCATATAACCGATGTTACGCTGTTGCTTCTCCGAATAATTGCGAGATGGCATCCGTGATGCAGATGCCTTTGCATATAAATTAGAGTTTTAGCCAACATCAAAACCGGCATCGAGTTACATGTCATGCAACTAATTGTGAAGTGCATGCAAGGCAACGTAAAAACGGCATTAGATTACATGTCATGCAACTAATTGTGAAGTGCATGCAATGAACTTGAAAATAACATTATTCTTTGAATTTTCTACTATTATGTAACTAAATGCACCAAAGCACCACCGAGGAATCAACCACCTTTGATTTCTTGACATTGAAGGCAAAAATTCTACCTTCAAGCCTTCTGCAATCAATCGATACAGGCCAACCGTTATCCTGGGGTAGAGAAAGGCCAACCACCCTTCGAAATGTGACGGTACCGGGAGCTAAAATCACCTGAGCTATCAACCCTAACCTTTAAGCCAAAACCAAATTGAGGATAAGATACATGACACTATCAAAATGAATCATCAAACATGACAAAAAGCTTTTTTGCATTTTTGTAAGTTTGCCAAAAGTTGTAACATGCCCGTGAGTCTTTGATGAACTCGTGGGCTTTTTAAGCGTTGAACCATATTCATCAACAAGATTGGTAGCAAGTATTGCTTGTACAAAGAAAAAGCAACATCCCAAAATTGAGATCCATTATATCCCCGACATCATAATGCTTTGTTTTTATTAGTTGCCCAAGTGAAAGTTTTATAGACAAACACATCATCTAACTAAGTACGAATCTCATGATTTCCTACATTGACATTCATTTGCGTCTCAATAATAACAAGGTCGAGTAACAAACAATTAAGGAAATGGAAATAAATGTTTCATCAAAGACCTGCATTTTCATGCCATCTTGACCACCCGAGAGATAATCTTTGATCCTTGAGAGGTGTAATTTAATTGCCTGCGAACTTGGATCCTCCACCCAACAACATACCATGTTTAGTACCTATTTCATGAAGCACCAATTTATCGATTTCCAACCAATTGTCGGATGTACGTGTAACTTGGAATGATAATCTTTATCGGCATTATCGGGTGAGAAATACCTAGGCGATCACGAGTCATTCAAATTATATCTCCTTCCAAAATGTCTCGGCATTTCATGAATACTAATTTTTAGAAAGAAAGAGTTTGACATCCAAGTACTTTCATCCTCATGGTGGATATGTTGCATCACCGGTCTTTTTGCCTTAATCCAAAAAAGGCCATTGCATGAGAAGGGTGCATTTCAAGAAATCCTCATGTGTGGATATAAAGATTTCCTGCATCACCACAAGCGACAATGCTTTTTTGATTGATGGATAAATTAAGGCCATTTGTTTGAAAAATATTTTTCCGAAATATTTTACATTTTGCAAGAAAATCACCGTAAATAATTTTCCTTGTAAAATGTTTTTGGATGTGGATAATAAAATCTTCCTGATAAATCCCGTAACATTTTCCCATGCGACAATCTCCCACCGCTTATTTTGGACCTGACTTGATGGATAAACTTGAAATCAATTCTCTCTCTCTCTCTCTCTCTCTCTCTCTCTCTCTCACCACCAATTGTTCTCTCTCCTCCCTGCAGTTTGTCTCTTTGGAATTGAAGGATAACTTGATTATTGTTAATGAATGTTGGAGAAAAGTTTTGTTATTAATACGGTAATATTTTCCAATTACCAACCAAATACTCGAAAATAAAAACGGTAAAAGTTATTTTTGGTGAAATCATTTTACATGAAAAATATTTTACCCCGAAAAATATTTTTTTTCATCGAAACAAACGGAGCTAAGTGGCGACAGGATACTTGGGACTTTATGCTAACCTGCCAAGCAATTAAAGGGACCCAAGATTGAAAAAGCCAAGGGCCCAAAGGGGAAAAAACAGGGAACAAGAAGGGTAGTAAGATACCAACTAGAACCAGAACCAAAAACCAGAAAAAAAAAACCAAACCTGATACACCCCAGAAACTACAACAAGAAAAGAAAACATCCTAAGAGCTCCTACCCCTAAGCCAAACAAAGCAAGAAAGGCCAAAAGCAACGAGAACAACCAGAGAAGCAAAAAAGAACCCAAACGCCAAAGCCTCCAGCAACCAACAAACGGAAACAGTGCCAGAAAGCTTCCAACAACAGACAAGCGACAAATCAAAATTCCATTGAAATGGAGGCATCACTCTCCAATATGTCAAGAGCTGTAATTTCCTCTTTAATTTCTTGTTCTGAAATTTCGATTCCCAAAAATTTTAAAAACTTTTTGATATTAAAGCTCTGCCTTCCATGAAATTTTACACCAAAGCGAACTCCCATCTTCATATTCTCCTGGGCTTCCTTGACTAAATTCGAATTCTTCTTACGAATGTCAATACTAACCTCCTCATGAAAAGAATATATAGCTTTAATTAGGAACTAGAACTGGACACTGCTTTTATTAGGTTATCTATCAATAAAATCTCTGCACTAACTTGATTCATCATTTGACTTCTTGATTAAGTTACTTTGTTTGAAACAAATTCACAATGATCATTTTTCTTGTCTGGTGCTTAATAGCACTAGAGTGGGCTGCCCTTCTACATTTGAGACATGTATATCATTCAACTCATGCAATTACCATGAGAAGTTCATGTGGTTTGTTAGGTAATCCAATGGAGAGCTAAGATGAACTCTGCTAATAAGGAGAGCAACTGAGCAGGGACAAGCATGCATAAAACTTTACCTTAGCACATAGGTTTCTGGCCTGGTTCCAGTCAATCTCATGGTAGGGAAGTGTATAAAGCTCTCTTCTCAGTTTTAAAACGGTTGCATTAATTTGCCCAACAAACCGCTTCCCGTATAAGTATGACATTGGCAGGTACACCATTCGACAGTGACACCACATACGCCCTGCATCAAGCGAGAGAAACATCAGATGGTTCTATTTCTAACTGCTCCTACAGAACCACCGTCGAAAAGATTGGAAAATCAGTCGTTCACAATCACTGATGAAGGACTCCTTGAAAAGTTGAAGTATTAGTAATCCTTTTAGCAATCCGATGGACCCAGTCTGTATCCATACACGATGAAGGTAATCAAATAGTAAAAATGAAAAGAAGATTTATCTTGCCATGACTCATTATGTCGAAGATACCTCTGCCCTGTACACATTTTTTAAGTTTTTCTAATCTTCATTTTCATATTTTTTATGTCACAAATAGAAAGAGACGAATAAAGCTAAGAAAGAATAAGAGTGGAACCTGGGTGAATAGGAAGCAAGTAAGGAAGGAGCCACATCTCTGGGGGCAAAGGATTGTTGCCGCTCCATTCATATACACCAAGTACCTATAAAATGGTTAAGCTCTCAATAACCTTCGTTCTGTGATAACTATTAAGATGATTACAGCAATGTTGATGGTTTAGGTGCTGATGATGATAATATTTGAGTTGACACTGCACAAAAGAATCGTATAGAAAATTGCAATGGAGAATGTTGACTTTCATTGTAGTTTTTGTTGAATCAAACAAAACCATTGATACTCAGTGTGGCCTTCTGTGGTCATTATTTCCAATCAAAATCCACACCATTGAGAGTTTGAGACTCGTGATTCAAAATGCCAAATGCCACACCATGGCATTGATTGAATTTTGGAATATAACTCGTACATCTTTTTTGAACGAGATACTTGCCAAATAAACAACGCAAAATGTTTGATATATTAGCTAGCATATTACTCATGAACAGTGAAACAACAACAACTACAAGAAGAAGAAGAAAAGAAAACTTACAGAGAGCCACAACTTTCCCCAAGAAGGAATGTGGGTAACCCCACCGTGGTCAAGAATCCATTTTCTTGCATTCACCAAGGCTCCTCCATCTCCATCTTCGTTAATGCTTTCTCCAAGCAATCTCAAAGTGACATAGTTGAGAGCCGTACAGAACATGGTGCTTCCCCCTTCTATATGTAATCCCCACCCTCCATCTGTGTTCTGTAATTATTTTGCTTAATTTACATCACGCAGGTACTACTTCACTTGAAGTGTAAGAAGTTGTGTTGGGCAGGCTCCAAAATCAGAAATGCCAAGTGCACAAAAATAGTACCCAGAAAGTGAGAATGAGTGGCTCAACGCAAGTGCAAGTACATCTCAGCCACTCATTCCCATTTTCTGGGTACTTTTTTTTTTTTTGTATGTAGCATTGCTGAAAAAAGAGGAGAGACAAATTTATAAGGAGCAAATAACCTGATGGTTATAGATATAGCGGCGAATCTCAAGCTGATACTCGTGCGACAAAATTGAGTTCAAGGAACCCACTACAGACAAGCCCATCACCTGTATCATCATAAAAAAAGAACGAAAACCATGGCACGCTGCTTAATTCGTTTTTGTTTAGCAAGGAAAGAAAACATTATTCTGTGTGTACAAATTTTTCACGTTAGTTGCGAAGTACTACTAACTCCTAGGGAGTAATTTGTAATTAAGACCATATTCATAAGTTGGTGGATCAATTATTTATTTATGTATTGGTAATCTCACCAACACAAGGAGGATTGAGTTTGAGGATCAACAGAGGTCCCCAAATACTCCTCCTCCAATTGTCCAGTTTTCCAAAAACAACAATATGGAGGAACTTCCCAAGCGGCCTCTTCTTGCCGCCGGCCGGCATGTTGTTAAGCTCTGGCGTACATGACATGACATCACATCCTAATACTACTACTAATACTACTACTTTCCAGTAGACATCAGGAAACCCCCGTCCCCTCCTCCCTCGAGAAAATTGTCAATACAACCGTTAATGATGGTTATTTGTGATGTTTAACAATACACTTTTAGTGATACTTTCACTTGTACACAAGACAATATTACACAAGCACACTCTCTTGGTGCTCTCACCACTCACTTGGTGTTCTCTCACCAACACACACTTTAGTACCTTACACTTGTGACCTCACTTGTCTCTCTCACTTGGTGTACTCTCCACACACACTTACAAATGACACACCCTCCTATTTATAGACTACATTAGAACATTCTAGACTAGGACTCCAAGAGATAATACAAGAGGATTCTAGACAAATGTGGAGAATGAGGAATGATGGTGAAGAATCTAGAATCTTCAAGTACCGGAACTTTCCGGTAGAATCCGGATGTATCCGGCGGAATCTGGAGGCTTCCATTGTAATCGGAAGGTTCCAGTGGGATCCAGAACTTTCTAGTGGAGTCTGGAACATTCCGGCGAGATCCAAAATATTCCGGAGGAACCCAGAATTTCCGGAATCATCCCGAGAGGCGGTGATGACTCCAACACTCCCCCTCATCAACCGACTCTTCTTCTCCTCCGTGAAGTATATTTTCAATTCTGTGCTTTGGAGTCCCTTCCTTCTCCCGCCTGTTGGAACATCAATTGGATTCACTTTATTAAGCTTTTGTTGACTAATCGATCCCCCTAGCGGTGGTATAGTTTTTTCAGTTTCTCGACGCATGTGTTGGCTTGCATTAGCTCCCCCGCTTTTTCTTGTGGTGGTGCTTGCAGACTTGATTCAATAGTACTTACTCCCTCTTTTACAAATGTGGGCTCATTAAGCCCTGTGACGATGGTGCAAATACCCAATTCATCATTGGTCGGATTTCACTCCTCTTCCACTTGTGCGTCAAAGTCTATCTCCTCTTCTGTGTCAGCTTCAATAACAATGAACAGTGAAAGGTGATTCGACTTCCCAGCCTTCTTCAGTTGGTATGTCTTCATCAAACCCGAGAACTACATAGCTATCTTGAGCATCCCACTCTTCATCACTCTCATCATTGTGACCACATGAAGTAACCATAGTACCCTCGGCTAGTCTTCTAGTATAGGGACACTCTCTTAGGTAATGGCCTTTCTTGTCACAGTTGAAGCATTCTTTGTCTTGTCTTCGATATCCCTCGGTCCTTTGATCACCTTGAATTTTGTTGAACCGAGCTCCCCCTGCTTGATAGCTCTTGCTAAACTCCAACTTTTCATCTTTTGCTTTCTTCGGCTTCGCAGAGTTCTGCCACCTCGAGCCTCCATTTCTCTTGCTACAGAACAAGGCCTCCTCTTCATCGTTCTTTATTTTTGTTCCAGCCATTTGCTTCACCAAGGTTTCTTGATTTTCCTGGAGACTCTCCAACTCCACCAATGATGGTTGCTTCGACCATCCACGAATAGCCGCCATGACACCACTATACTCTGGCCTAAAACCTCGAGTGATAATGCGTCTCATCCTAGATTCACTAATCTTTGATTCGGAGTCAAGTTGAGAAATTTCATTGCAGAGGGTCTTCACCTTGAGAAAATATTGGCTCACTGTCATTGATCTTTGCGTCACCGTAGCCAGTTAATTTTCTAGAAATTGAAGATGAGCATCATTCGTCTTGGAAAACAACGCCGCGAAGGTATCCCAAACTTCTTTTGGAGTAGTAGCCTCCCGTACATACTCCAGCAATTCTTTTTGAATTGTCGTTCTCAATACAAGCAACGCCTTCAATTCCCTGCCTTGATCTTCCACTTGCGCAATGCCTCGGCATCTTCTTTTGCCGGTTGGGTAGTCTCCTTGCCACCAACGATCTCCCACAGATCTTGACCTTGAAGATATGCTTCTATGCACATCTTCCAATAGTCATAGTTATAATTGTTTAACTTCTCAAAACCTCATGTTATGTTGCCAAACTCGGACATTTTGATTGGTTCCCAAAACTTTCGGCTTCTTAATCTTCAACAACACTCTCTTCCAACAACGTCTTTAGCCACGATCTCCGACCGACACACTCTTCATGGTCCCCGATCGCTATACTCCGCACAACCCCCCGCTGTGACTTCACAAACGATGTCTTGGAATGACCACCCGATTGATTTGCTCCTCCCGGTCCCTGACCATCTTGCTCTGATACCAGATTGTTGAGTTTGGACACACCATAACAATACACTTTTATTGATACTTTCACTTGTACACAAGACAATATTACACAAGCACACTCTCTTGGTGCTCTCACCACTCACTTGGTGTTCTCTCACCAACACACACTTTAGTACCTTACACTTGCGACCTCACTTGTCTCTCTCACTTGGTGTACTCTCCACACACACTTACAAATGACACACCCTCCTATTTATAGACTACATTAGAACATTCTAGACTATGACTCCTAGAGATAATACAAGAGGATTCTAGACAAATGTGGAGAATGAGGAATGATGGTGAAGAATCTAGAAGCTTCAAGTACCGGAACTTTCCGGTAGAATCCGGATGTATCCGGCGGAATCCGGAGGCTTCCATTGTAATCAGGAAGGTTCCAGTGGGATCCAGAACTTTCTAGTGGAGTCCGGAACATTCCGGCGAGATCTGAAATATTCCGGAGGAACCCATATTCTCTTTTTTTATTTTATTTTAAAGGTGACCACCACATATTCTCGCAGATTTTAGAAGATATTTTCCTGATGATACCGGATTCATCTTCAGATTATATTGTCACTCGAATTTGTGATAGATCTCACTCGAATTTGTGATTGTAAAAGTCCCACAACATCGCTCCATGAGTCAAATTTTAATAGGCAATTCTTTCCTCTGATAAACTATGTTGAAGAAATTTTAATCAAAGTTATGCTTAAATTTAGTTTTTCCCATTAGCGTGTTTGATATTAAAAAATTGAATAAAAGTAGAATAGAATAGGGTGGAGATGCAATGAGGGGTTGTTAACGTACCAAACCAGGCAGAAGAAAAAGTGGCCCACCACAATCAGCCGGCCAGTGCCCATCCTGGGCTTGGAGGGTGGAGTACAACCTTAGGGCTCTTCTCACTGTGTTTTCCACTGTTTCCTTTGTTACTTCTTCTTCACTTCCTAGTACTTTCACGTGTTCTACATTCACCTCCCGTGGATTCTCCTTTGCAAGCTATATATATGTATGTAAATAATTATAAATTGACAAACAAATTAAGTAAGCAACACATCAACAAACTTGCACCATCACAAACATTCATGCTACCACTCCCGAAAATTGTTTCATTTGTCGTAGCTCTGTGTTTTGTTTGAGTAAATATAGAGTGAAATTTCTTTGATTTATGTGTGTGATGCTTGGTTTAGATCCTACATGGGCATAGCAGGCTCGACTCATGTAGTACTCGAGCTCGAGCTCGATTTTAGGCTTGTGTAGAAAATGAGCCGAGCTCAACACTCTAAAGTTCGACTCGACTCGAAAAAGTTCCACTCATTACGCTCAACTCGTTTAATAGATGAATTGGACTCTGCTCGTTTACACTCGAGTCCGAGTTTTGGGCTTGCTTAGTTAACGAGCTGAGGTTGAACACTATGAAGCTCGGCTCGCCACGTTTGCAGCCATACTCCTAGTCCTAGCAAGGCATTAACTAGCTTTAATGTTATTATTGCAACTGTAACCTGGGCCACACAAATAAGAAACTTGTTTCTGATGTAAAATTTTGTCAGGGTTTATTTATTTTAGTGGATATTACTATCTGATTAAACTATATTACAACATATTAATCATCGAATATATAATCTCATCGTACTAAATAGTATTATTAATCCTCTCACATCAAAGGGCCCAAAATGTATATAGAACTCATCATATATGTCCTGTTATAAAGACAAACTGAATAGTAAGGAATTGCGACTAAAAGAAGCTAGAGAAAATATGACGTAAGGGGGTAAAAATAGTCTTGAATATTAGTTTTCAAAGCAGAAAAAGAAAGAAAAGTTACTTGATACTAATATAGAGGATCAAGTTACCTGAAGTCTCATGAGGAGATCAGAACTGTGTTTCACTTGGAAACGGTTCTCGTGAAACTGTCGACGAATTTCTTCTACTTGAGCTCGCTCGGACGGCGTTCCTAGATTTGGATCATACTCCCAAAACTGTCGACCAGTGTGATTATTCGTGCTTTTAAGCAGCAGAGGCGGCGATGACGACGACGCTGATGAATCGTTTCCTTGGGGGGAGATTACAAGTTTCCACATTTTCGTTTTGCTTTACTTAATCAGTACTTGATCCTTGGTCGCCAATATTTGTTGTAGCTAGCTAGGAGTGTTAAACTCTAACTCCTAAAAACGTATCATCCATGCAGCAATGCCACAAATTAATACTATCTTCCACAATTTGGAAAAACTAAATTCTGTCTACAACAATTTGGAAAAACGAAAGGGTCATGAGCCTGCAGCTTCAAAATTATATCATTCACAGAATAAGGTGCTCCCTTTATAGTAGTAATAGATAGTCGATATATATGGATTATTAACGCTTAAATAGATACTATATGTACAAGAATACTTGGCACTGTTATAATTAAGTCAACGCCGAAGCTGAATTAACCCATTTACCTATCTTCTCATCATCAATAATTCTTCTATCTTAACAAGTTTGGGACAAAGGAGTTTGCTCACTCCTATAAATCTTTTTATTTGAAACCTTTCAAGTGCTATATCAACTTTTATATATAGCATCCATAGACTCCATAGAGGGCTATGTTGCCGCAGGTTCAGTCGAACTCTTTCCTAGTGGACGGTGGGATTGGGTACCCAGTTACTCATAGGGGTAATTTTCCAAGCTAATACCTTCATCAATCAAGATTAGGAGTAAACCCAACGGGTTGACAAAATGATCTTACCTTGAGACTTAGGGGTTTGCTCCCATTTAAGGTCTCAGGTTCGATTCACCTTGCTAGCAAAACTCTTGGGGCCACTGGGGTTATGTCCGATCATTTCTTCCCAGGGTCCCAAAATTAGTTGAGGTATATGCAAGCTGACCAGGACATCCGGTTATAAAAAGAAAAAAAAAATTGAGTAGTTCTCTAATATTTGTTATTTCAGGCAATACTAATTTAACACGACCAGGCAGTGACGGGAAGGGACAAGGGGTGGGTGCTGTGCACCTAGGTGCTTTGCACCATGCTGTGCGTCCCTCGGCCATCAGATTGTGTTTTGGATGGTCCAGATGTGTTTTGATTTTTTATCGGTAAAAATAAATCAAAATTAAATTAAAATTGTCGAACGCATCTGGGCCGTCCAAAACACAATCGGATGGCCGAGAGGTGCACAGCACGGTGCAAAGCACCCAAGTGCACAACACCTCCCCCAAATCCGACAGGAAGGTATAATAATTGTTGTAGTCCAATTAATGATCATACCAATGACATCGCCACCTAAGATTAATGGGACTCCCACCGCTTATTCGATTGAACAAAACGAAAAGAACAGGGAAAAAAGAAAAGCAGATCTTGCAGAGGAAACCGTGCATCTCTCTTCTCTCTCTCTCTCTCTTGCTTTTATTTCCTCATCAAAAGACAGCTAGCGCATTTTTCTCCTAAAATCTGCGCACCATTACTCTGACAAGCGGCAAAATTGTGTTTCATTATCTCATGATCAACCATGCTTCATGCTTGCTTATGTAAAGATTGGATTTTTGTGTGTCGAATCAAAGTCTAAGGTGTTTCGATCGATCCTACTATGCACGGCTTTATGGTAAAGAAGTAATGCATCTTCTGCCATAAATATGAGAGAGAGAGAGAGAGAGTATTGTGCAAAAGCCAGCTAGAAACTTACAAAATATCCAGGCAGCCCCAGAATTGAGAATTGGAAAAGCTGGTTTTAAATGAGAGGTATGATGACTTTATACTACAACAAACGGGTCTCACCCCTGACCCCACCCTGGCTTATGGGATTATTTATAAATGGAAAATGCTACAATACACACCTTTTATTTGAGTGTGTATGATACACACCCCTACAAAAGTTACGAATTTTTTGTAGAAGTTACAATTTTTTTTGTAAAAGTTACGAATTTTTTTGTAGAAGTTACGATTTTTTTGTAAAAGTTATGAATTTTTTTTATAAAAGTTACAAGACACACCAAAATATTACGAATCATATTGCTGAAAAGTTACGAAAAACTAAAAAATGTTACGATTGCTGATGAGGTGGCACAATCTGGACCACACAGTAGGTGCATATGGTACACCCAAATAAGGGGTGTGTATTAAAGCCATTTCCTTTATAAATATATATATATATAATAAATACTACGCAATTACCTTTCATGTAAATAAAAAAAAATAACTTTTTTGTTGGGTCATGACCTTTGGATATGAAAAATATCGTATCCTTGAACTGTATGCCCGGCCAGTTTTTAAAATATTACAGTACATACGACAGATTTGGAGTGGATTTTAATTAATTTCTACTTAGAAAAGCAACGAAGTAGGAGATCATGTGGGGAACTGAGAAGATATATATTGAAAATGATTGAATGGGAGCATATATATATATATGTGTTGGGCCGTTGGTGACGGAGGATAGATTTCGGGGGACCATTGAGGAGGACTCAGCTAGCGGTGTCGTTCCTACCCCACCCCACGATGTTAATAACAATTCTGTTTAACTACTCATCCAATGTGTACGTTAGTATAACTATTCTTTTTAGCTATCCAACGGTGTTAGAAAAAATGCGGTTATGAGTTTAGGTCTATAAAAGAGATGTCTAATTACCAATAAGGTAAGTCATTTTTTTTAATTACCACTAAGGTAAGTCACTCTTTTTTGGAGTTTAGGTTTATGGTGCACTTTCCTAGTATAGGATTTTAGTGGTTTAGGCACTTTCATAGAGTACCCTAGGATTTTAGGCACTTTCATAGGGTACCCTAGTCGTAGGGTATCCTAGTCATAGGGGTACCATAGAGTTTAGGTTTAGGGTGCACTTTCCTATCATAGGATTTTAGTGGTTTAGGCCCTTTCATAGAGTACCTTAGAATTTTAGGCACTTTCATGGGGTACCCTAGTCGTAGGATATCCTAGGATTTTAGGCACTTTCATAGGGTACCCTAGTTGTGGGGTACCCTAGGATTTTAGGCACTTTCATAGGGTACCCTAGTCGTAGGGTACCCTAGTCATAAGGGTACTCTAGTCGTAGGGTACCCTAGAGTTTAGGTTTATGGTGCACTTTCCTATTATAGGGTTTAGTGGTTTAGACACTTTCATAGGGTACCCTAGGATTTTAGACACTTTCATAGGGTACCCTAGGATTTTAGACACTTTCATAGGGTACCCTATGATTTATGCATTTTTATACGGGTTGGGGAGTTGATGGGAATTTTTCAGAATTGGATTTGACCTGATGGTAATTATGGGATCCAAGGGTGACCTGATGGTAAATGTCCCTTTCTAATATTGTAATAATCTTTGTAATTTATGCATTCTTCTTCTTAGTTGTTCATCTGGGCTACTCTTGTTTCAAAATAATTTAAAGGTCACCCAAAACTAATGTGTTACTGGAGCATAGCTACAAATTTTGCAAACTGATGAGTTACTTGTTGAGACTGATTTTAGTGTCTTTTTTTTGCCTTTTAACTCATCAAATTAACTATTAGAGGATTTGTCTCTCCTGATATTGATGTTCTAACAAATAAAGAGAGTTCTACGACCTGTAAACTTGAACTCTGGACATCTTAGTCAGATGGGCTATAAGAGCATCCCAACCCATCTAGCCATTTCTAGTTTATTTCGGCCTAAAAAGTTAAGCATACTTTTTTTTTTTGAGTTTCAAAAAGTCATTTACTTTAGCCTAAAGGCTTATTTTGGTCGAAAAAGTTAAACATACTTTTTGTTTTTTTAAGTCTCAATAAGTCAAAAAACAAAAAACATGCTTAACTTGTGAGGCCAAAATAAACCTCTGTATCTCTATTTTAAAGAATCAAAACTCAATTCTGGAGAATGAAACCATTTCAATATATCTCTATTTTAGGTCTCCATTTTGGATACTCCTCTTTTATTCTCCACTAATAGAAGCCAGGGACGGAGTCAAGAATTTCACTACGCAAGGGAGAATTTTTTTTCCAAAATACTTTTCAGAAGTGAGCCTTTAAAATTCAAAGGATTTTTTTTATATAATAGTTTTTTTTCCCTTACAGGGACGACTGCCCCTACTGGACTCCTCTGGCTCCATCTTGATGGACTCTTTCCACAAATAGAGATCCATCCATCTACATTTATTAAAAATGCACAGTTTTCAATATTTATAAATTCAATGCATACAAAATTGATACTGTTGAAAAGATATTGATTAGCTATATCACATTATACAACGGTTTTAAAAAAACATCTCTCTCACAACTGTCCTCTATGGAAAATTCGAGGGCTGAAATTAGTGGCGGAGCCATGATTTTTGCTCGAGGGGGCCCAACTTAATAGACATATCTTTATCCAAGTGTATACTTAGGATCCGGGGTGGGTGTTGTGCTGTAGGTGTTGTGCGGTAAAACGACGTAGTTTTTGGCACACATCTGAAGCTTCCAAAGACCTTGTTTGGAAGAAGGAAAAAACCACTACAAAGTGCCTAAACCCTAAACCCAAAGTGCCTAAACCCAAAGCGCCTAAACCCAAGTGCCTAAAACCACTATATCCTACCCCAAAGAGCCTAAATCTCCTAAAATTGAACTCTAAAGTTGAACCCCAAAATTAACTCTCCAAACAGGGCCTATTAAAGTGTACCAAGAAAATGAACAAAACTACGTCGTTTTGCCGCACAACATGGCGCACATCATGTACCGCACAACACCTCCCCGGATTCGACTTATGATATGGATTTGCTTTTCAATATAATTTACTTGTGCATTGAAAATATTCTAGCATAATCTATTAAAAATACATGCATCGTTTTGGTTTTATTTCTTTTAGCTACAACAATACTCATATGCTTGTTTTTCAAATTATGAAAGAAAGAAAGACAAGTGATTTTCACGCCCCCTTTTTGATAGACACACCCCATTTTTTTAAATTTTTTTAGTAGAACTCTAAGGGGAGTGATTTTCACCCCACACACACAAATTGTTATCCACACCCCCTTTTTTTTATCTTCTAGTGAAATTTCCTGTGTAAAAATTTCAATTACCAACTTTTATTAGAAAATTTTACTAAAAGACAGAAAAGGGGGTCTGTTTATAAATAAAAAAAGGGTGTGAAAATCATTGATAAGGATATAAAATTACCTATCTTTTCAGTAAATGAAACAAAAATTGTTACGATTATGAGAAGATATTACAATAATAGTATCAATTATTTCCACAAAATTAGTATTAAATTAATAAAAATTTTATCCCCTAGCCCCAACATGCCTCCGCCCTTGCCCTTGATTGAGATTTATTTACTCTCTCCATCCCAAATTGCTGGTCTCTCTTTCTATTTTAGGACGTCTCAAAATGTTGTCCTATTTCTAAAAACAACAATCAAAATATGTCAAACTTTCAGTTTTACCCTTAAAATTACTCTTATCCTCCCAATTTATTTCACAATTTTTTAAAGTCGTGTTATTTCTTAATCATTTATATCTTTTAATATATAATGTTTTTCATGGTTTTTAAAACTTTGTATAAAACAAACTAATTGAGATTTATCAAACATGCAAGATCCATATTGCATATTTTTTAAGATCCATATTGAAAGATATAAACAATTTAAAACTACTTAAAACTTCACAGTTTTGAAGTATAATTTTGTAACTCTAAGTAATTTTCCCTCCTTAAAAGTTGAATTTCCCAAAACAGACGAGCAATTTGGGACAGAGAGAGTACCTTTTATCAACAAATGGCTCAGAATGTTTAATTAGGTTAAATATCGACATTATTATGCTTATTGTCTTCTAAAGCAAGACGTTACGCTTCAAATCTGGGATTCAAAAATTGAACCCTACAGTGAACACTCTCCTTTACTATTTGATTCACAGCCACTAAAATTTACAGTTGTTTGAAACCTCTTGTAGATGGCGCTTCGTCATCTTCTCACAATCCTTTTTCGTTTTTTGTGGTTTTTTATTTCCGTCTCTTTTTTGTTGTTCTGACCGTTTTAACTTTTGTGTTAAACTAGGAAACTGCCTCTTCCTGTAACCTGGTAAAGTCTCTCTCATGTCTTCCTGTTTTGAGTTCACAAGATGAATAGAGTTCTTGATTTCAAATATTAAACAACAGTAGATTTTACCGTTTAGTTGTGCGGGAGATCTTTGTATTTTGTATTCTGTAGCACTATTTTTTCAAGGGTAGTGCTCTCCCCAAAAATTTGCTTAAATTGGTGCATCATAACAATTCAGTATTATTGGTGTCCCGTGTGACGGTCGGTGTTATCTTTTTACGGGCTCCTTTTTTTTGTTCTCATCATTTTTGAACTTCTGTTCTTAGAGATTTTTTCTGGTAAGTTCATCTCATCACTGCTAATTCACTCAATTTAGTTGTAGATTTCTTTTCTTCTATTGGATGCTAGTAGGGCTGTTTAGCCTTCCGCATGTTTTTTTTTTTTGGGCGACTTGTTCAAAAGTCCTAGGCAATGAATTTGTAGCCCCGTTAATCCACCAAACAAGTTTATAACATTTCCAGTCCTAACGCTAGCATCTTTTTTTTTTCTTTTACCTTACCAAAAAAAAAGTTTGTACCCTATGAAAGTGTCAAAAAAGTTTGTACCCTATGAAAGTGCCTAAAATCCTAGGGTACCCTACGAAAGTGCCTAAAACACTTGGGTACCTTATGAAAGTGCCTAAACCACTAAAACCCTATAATAGGAAAGTGCACCCTAAAACCTAAACCCTAGGGTACCCTATGAAAGTGTCTAAATCCTAGGGTACCCTATGAAAGTGCCTAAACTACTAAAATCCTATAATAGGAAAGTGCACTCTAAAACCTAAACCCTAGGGTACCCTTTGAAAGTGTCTAAATTCAAAAAAAAAAAAAAAAAAAATCATGGACCTTAGATCTTGTAAAACTTTAACATGGACTAAATGCCCAATAAGTCCCCACTTCTTGACCCTAAAACAGTTAACCCTTTTTTTTTTTTTGCCACATTCTAGCAACAAGTTGTCTGTAGGGGATGTTTCTTTTTAGCTATGAATTGAATTTCATTTTTGGTTCTTAGTTTCTCTAATTTCTAATATTGTGATAATCTTTGCAATTTATATGCATTCTTCTTCTTAGTTGTTCATCTGGGCTACTCTTGTTTCAAAATAATTTAAAGGCTTTTCTAAGGGATTATATCACAGTGGTAGTGTGTACATATTAATATGGGCTTTATGGTGGGAGAAAAAGACTAGACAACAATCACTCTCTTCTATCTCTTTTATGTCAATTAAATTTTGTTTCTTTTGGTTAGTTGGTTGTTCGGCAAACCCATATTAGACAAGGATATGATAGGAGTAATTGATTGATCCGTGGTCATGATCATGACATGATGACAGGAGAGGCCAAATGGTAAGGTCGGACAATTTGTTTAAGTTGGGTTCGGCTTATCTTGCGATGTACCTTTTAGGCACGAGCAACTGCTAGCATCAAAGACATGGGACTAGAGTGTAGCTGCAAAGAAGTATTTTGAATACTCTAGAACGGAGGTAATGAATTTGATAAGGATTTTCATACCCATTCTGGTCATTTTATTCTACTCACTTTTTTGCTTTGGTTCAGTTATTGGACAAATATAATTGTACTGGTGAATCGGTGGTGGCTGGTATGAAAAAATAAAAATTGATTGAAAATCTCATTGGATTATATATTTCTATTGTTTTCAGTTAGCCTTATTTCGATCATGAGTGACAAAAAATTAGAATAACTGATTGTCATAAATCCTTTATTTAGTTCCCTTAATTGATTAGATGAACTCTCTTTGGACCTTTACTTGAAAAAAGACTCTTGGAGAAGCTGGTTTCGTTGGTAGGGAGGTCAAATGTAAGAAAGGATAATTCATTTTAGTCACGCTCACTATAACAAAACTACCTATGGCGACGAAATGTGACGAGAAAACTCAAATTTCCTCGTCAAATGGGTCTTTATGGTGAGGAAATCGATTTCGTCGGCAAAGGGTACTCTATGTCGACGAAATTATATTTCCTCGCCAAAAAACAAAGATTTGGCGAGGAAATGAATATTTTCTCGCTAAAAGGGCACCCATTTGGCGGCAGAATTAACTTTCCTCGCCAAAAAGCTAAACTTTGCTACGAAATTATCTTTCCTCACCAAAAAGATAAGATTGGTGAGAAAATAAATATTTCTTCGCTAAAGGGCACCCATTTAGCGACAAAATTATCTTTCCTCGCCAAAAAGCTAAGATTGGGCGATGAAATTATCTTTCCTCGTCAAAAAGCTAAGATTTGGCGAGGAAATGAATATTTCAGTAAAAGCAAATAATATTAAAAGATTTAAGAAACAAGTTTAAAAGAACACTACAAAGAGACTAAAATTAGACAAAGATTTAAAAAAAAAAATTAGTGAGGTGAAAAGAACTACAAAGGTTTATATATTGAAAGTTGTAACACTTTGCATTGAAGAGGAAGTTGGGGTGGCGGATGGGTTGTGTGTTGCTAGAGAGGAGGTTGTTAGTTCGTTCTTAGCGGAGGCGGAGAAGTTGGGAATTGAATTCTCTTCTTCTTCTTCTTTTTTTTTTTTCCGTTTTAGGATTTTTAGCGAGGAAAAATTTCCTCGCCAATTGTTCCGAATAGGTGAGGAAAACAAAATTTCCTCGCCCAATTGTTCCGAATAGGCAAGGAAAACAAAATTTCCTTGCCAATTGGCAGAATAGGCGAGAATTTTTTTTCCCTTGCTAGAATACCTTTTACGATGACCTTTTGGTGATGAAACCTGGCGAGGAAATTTTTCATCGCCAATTTCTTTATCTAAGAAATTTGGTGTTTTGGCGAGGAAACTAAATCCTCACTATAGATCTTTTTTGGTGTAGTTAAACGTGTTGTGCCAGACACAAGCAATTTCTTGTACTTTTAAAATGAGACTAATGTTTGATATATTTAACAAATATTTATAGGTTTTTCAAAAGGGTAACATCAAGGGCTTTCTCTATCTAAACCAGACCCTCTCCCTCCAAATTTCTTCCACCCCCCAAAAACCAAAGCCCTAGCCGCGGCCCGTATCTAATTATTCGACCTCTGCTCCTCTCCTTCCTTGTCCTCTTTCTTTCCTATGATTCGAATAAGCATCTCGAGACGATCGATTTTAAAAAAAAAATAACTGGATGTCCGGGCCAGCTTGCACTCACCTCTACTAGAGACGACTGTTAATTCAGCTAAACCTCTGCCTCGATCACTGCCTTCATGCTGTCAATCACTACATGAGCTTTCTGAATTGCTTCATGCTTTGTGGCTCCTAATCTCAATGACTCTCAGGTGATCTCTGTTGTAGCTCCGGCATATCTGCTTTAATTTTCCGACGATCTTGCATCTAAGCACTTCCATTGTATAGTTTCTCAGCCCCCCTTTTCTGTTTCCCCTTCCCTATCCGAGTAACTGTCCCCTCTCTCTTTCTGCTTTTCCAGCCAATTGACTCCCATATCCGTTTCCATTCTTCGTCCGTTTGGCTGACCCGATCGACCTCCCCTATCCTAGCCTACCCATCCTGGTCTATCGATTTTTTGTTCTATTCTTCTTTCGATTGGATCGGTTCTTCCTCTTCGAACTTCCCTTCCCCACCTGATCCAATTGGCTCTATATCTTAGGTGTGTTTCACGTGGTTATTTGGTTGTGGTGGTTCTGTTTTTGCAGGTTCGACTATGGATCACTGCAAGAAATTTGGTCTTTGGAGACGAATGAAATCGTCATGAAATGCATGATTTTTGTCTCTGATAGTCTTGGTGACGAAAAATAGTTTTGTCACCTATAGGTTGTCTCCGAAAGTCACCTGGTGACGAAATTATTGTTTCGTCACCTATACTAAATTTTGGTGACGAAATTTTTCATCACCAATTTGCAAATTATTTGTCACCCACTCACTAGTTTCGTCACTAACTGTGACTAGAAATTTATGAAGGAAACTACTTAGGTGAGAAAAAATTTCGTCACTAACCGTGACAGAAATTTATGAAGGTGACAAATTTTTTTGTCACTAACCGTGACAGAAATTTATGAAGGAAACTACTGACGTGTTACCGCATGTGGCGCATGTGTGGCGCCTACGTGTACCCCGCGTGGCGCCCAGGTGGCGGCTGGCGTGGCGCCTACGCGTCGCCCGCGTGGCAGCTGAAAATTGAGAATTTTGCTCCTCCTGGGAATCGAACCGGAGACCTAGCTTGTGCGCACGCGTGCGCAAACCAGCTGAGCAAGGCCACCACTTGTTTCATTTAGACACCTTTTAAATATTTATACTATAAAAACCGGATTATTCTTATACAAACCCCTACTAATATCATTTATTTTATAAATTTTATACTTATATAAACACCTACTAATATCACTACTTTAATAATATTTTTTATTTTTTAACACAAAAAATTTTCTTTTTTAACAAAAGCCTTTTAATAAATTTTTTAGTCGAGTTTATACTATACAAATAATTTTTTTTTTGTTCCGATTGTTTTACACTCCCCATTTGAACACCCATTATACAAACACCAACTAATATATTTTTAAATATATATTTTTTCGTTTTGAAAGAAAAAAATTTCGTTTTTAACAAACGCCTTTTAATAATTTTTTTAAATCCAGTTTATACTATAAAAATAAGTTTTTTTTTTTATTCCCATTGTTTTATGCTCCCCATTTGAACACCCATTATACAAACACCTACTAATATCACTACTTTAATAATTTTTTATTTTATTTTTTAACACAAAATTTTTTCGTTTTTAACAAAAGCCTTTTAATAAATTTTTTAATCGAGTTCATACTATACAAATATTTTTTTTTATTCTGATTGTTTTACACTCCCCATTTGAACACCCATTATACAAACACCAACTAATATATTTTTAAATATATTTTTTTTCTTTTTGAAAGAAAAAATTTTCTTTTTTAACAAACGCCTTTTAATAATTTTTTTTAAATCCAGTTTATACTATAAAAATAAGTTTTTTTTTATTCCCATTGTTTTGTGCTCCCCATTTGAACACCCATTATACAAACACCTACTAATATCACTACTTTGATATTTTTTTTTAATTTTTTAACATAAGCCTTTTTATAAATTTTCTTTTTTTAATCTTGTTTATACTATACAAATCAGTTTTTTTAATCTGGTTTAATAGTTTGTTATAAATTACATTTAACATATATATTTTAAATGTAATTACAAACTCCATATTTACAAGCGTCGATTTAAACCGTTGGCATTTCACATCTCGTCATTGTCACCAAAATCGAAGTTCGTCAGGTCATTTTTTTAGATTGCAAGACTCGACCCCACACTTGAGTAATTTTTTTCAATCGAAACCATCTATCTTTTACATATTAAAGAGTACATAATTAATTTCATACAAAAAATAAAGTTAATCAGCTATCGCTGCACAATTTTTTTTTTATCGGCAAAGAAGAATTTTATTAAAAACGGGGGAGCTATCGCTACACAATTGATCAGACAAAAAAAATAAAATTTGTTAATGAAATTGTGTCTCGATAATTACGAAGCTTTCTAAACCCGATCAAGGCAAATTTTTACGAGAAAATGATTAAATAAATAAGGAAAATTAGTTTTGGTGGAGTAAAATTAATCTACTAACGGTTAATAAAACCGTCGCTATAGTCCTGTTTCTAGTAACGGTTGATGAAATTTAGGAAGCTAACTTATTGAAAAAAATAGAGTAAATGGGTGACGAAAAAAATTTCTTGGGCCAAAGTCTTCTCTTTTGTGAGGAATATTTTTGTCTTCTATTGGTTTGCTCTCCTGGGGAGGATGTGGAGGAAACATATTAGTGAGGAAAAAAATATTTTCGTCACCAAAAAGATGTGGAGGGAACATATTAGTGACGAAAAAAATATTTTCGTCACCAAAAAGATGTGGAGGGAACATATTAGTGACGAAAAAATATTTTCGTCACCAAAAATTCCATTGAAGGGAACATATTAGTGAGGAAAAAAATATTCTCGTCACCAAAAAGATGTGGAGGGAACATATTAGTGACGAAAAAAATATTTTCGTCACCAAAAATTTCATTCTTCCACAAGTTTAGAGACGAAATAAAATTTCATCACCTTTATTTTTGTCTATCCTCCCAATTGGAGACGAATTATATTTTTCCTCTCAAAATAGTAATATAGGAGACAAAAATTAATTTCGTCACCAAAATTTCGTCACGGTTTATCATTCTTGTTGTAGTGGATGGAGCATGGGATCTATTGATGTTGTAGCCTTGTTGGATCATAGGATCTGATTTTTTGGTTGTTGCCGTTTCATTGTTGTTTCCTTTCTGGATGTGGTTCTTTGTCGGTTGTGGTATCACGATTGTGGTTCTTCTTATGACTCCAGTTGATTGGGACATAAGGCTTGGTTTTGTATGTTTTGTTATTTTTTTGCCGCACACGCATGCTCACTTTGTGCTTTACTTCTCAGGCCTTTTTGTTGGCTTTCGCTCGTCGTCGGCGTCCCCTTATCTACCGGCCATAGCATAGTTTATGTGTTTTGCGGATCAATGCTCTATTCCTTAGACCTTTGTTTATTGGTCTTCATTCGTTGCTGACGCTCTTTATCTTATGGCAATAGCACAATTGTACTTTTCTTGTGTTTAATGAAGTTCTTATGTTTTCACTTTTTGAAGAAAAAAAAAAACAAATATATAAACTTATCATAATTAAAATTTCAGAGGAAAAGTTGTATTTTGAAAAAAATAAAAATGAAAGTGTATTTGAAACCCTTACATCCGGAGAGAAGCTTGACAATCTGCTCCAATCAAAATGTAGAGCTCATCGACGTGAACAATATACTGAAATTTCATCAAAATTGGACAAGAGATGAACATTTGATCTTAGCTTGAACATGGAGTAAAACCTTCCCCATTTCTTCTCCTTTCTCTCCTCGAACTCTCTCTGGTTTATGGAAAACTGATTCAACAACCCAGTCAAATGGTCTTTGACTGCTTTTGCAAAATCTCATGAGAGAAATAACAAGATTCTCCCCTTTGCTAAACAAAAAAATTTGACAGTATAATTTGGGCACCTAAAATAGGAGTGTAATTATTCAGTGGTGTGTTCACTGCTTACAGGCAAAATAGTCATTTGACAGTTATTTTCATTATCCACCCATTTCATAAAACATCTAAACCAAGCCAAATTTTATCACCCTCCCTCCCGGGCGTTTAATCCCTCATCTAAACCATCTACTTTTTTATTCCCCTCCATGAACATCACATCAATGTTGGCTAATCCTCCAAAAATAATATCCCCTCTTATCTTATCCCCCTTTATGACTGAATGAGGGGGCTTGCTGTCCCTGGCAATTTCGGTGCGCTCCGGTCTTGTTTCGATGATCGAGAAAGTTCACTTTGTAAAGCTCGTTGAGTAGAACAAGTGTACCAAAAATTAGCCCAATCGGTACACATATAACTCAGCAATAAAGAGGTTCCAATGGATTTGAGCTAGTGTTTTGGATACATTCTTTTCAAGATAAAGATGTTCCGATCAGGTACTTAATAATATCCGATTGAGCTAATTTTTGTTACACTTGTTTTAATTCAACGAGCTCTTCAAAGTGAACATTTATGATCATCAGAACGAGACTGGAGCCCAGTGGAATTGCCGAGGGTAGGGGGGATGCTGCTGTGCATGTACTGTACAGCAGCTGCTGTGCATTGCTTAAACGACACAGTTTTGTGGCAAACCCAAGAGGTTTGCCAAATGTGATCTTGTGGGATCTACTTTCGGGTCCCTTTCCTCCTGCATGTACTGCACAGTAGCATCCTGTCCTCCTTGTCGGGGACATCATGTGTTGTCCCTTTTAAGGGACAGCCCTCCTTAGTCTCTCTATAACTTATCTCCCTGAAATTAATTCTCCATCCATTTTGATGATGGAAACATTGTTGTTTGCTTCCAAGAAAACAGGAATCACATATGCTATTTTTGGGCATTTGTCTCTGAGGGGTAGTACAATACAGGAGGAAAGGGAAACATAAAAGAGATAAGAAAATGCACCGGACGGATGAGATACGTTCGGTGCATTTTCCAGTTTCCTTTTCCTGTTCTTTACACTTTCTCTGTGTCTATTTCCCCTCAAATGGATTTTGCACGCCATTTTGCATTTGCACCATTATTGGAGATCTCACATTTGTTCTTGTGATTATTTGTACTCCTTCTATCCCAAAATGATAATTTGGTTCGTACAATTATAAGGCTGAGTTTTTTGTTTGATTTTAGCAACTGGGTTGCTAAAATCAAAGTACATTATTTATGAATTACAAGGTTTCATTGATACCTAGTAAATTGCTAAACAAAGTAGGAATTTTTCTTGGAAAAAAATACATTATTTTTAACATATCGTTTTGTGAAACGGACTCTCATTTTGGGACAGTGGAAGTGTATAAGAAAAGAGAAAACCTTTTTCACGGATGAGCCGTGAAAATGTAGTTTTTGCACCGAACAAATTTGGACTGTGAATTTCGAGATCTAACGGCTTGGATCAATTCAACTTCACAACCCAGCTTTGTCTTTCTTTATCCGGTTAGGTGCGCTCTCGCTCTCATCTGAGAAAAGCATTTATTGGACTCTGTTACTAGTTGGAGAATCCGTAGGCGAATTTAATGGACGATTCTGTGGTTGCCAAGTTATAAAAACTTTATGAATTTTTTTTTTCAGGAACTGTACTTAATTTTAAAAGTCTCATGGGTTTTTGTCATATTAAATGCAACGCCCATATACGTACCTATACATGTGCGGTGGCGGCTCTAAGAATTTTTTGAGTGTGTTCATAAATATAGACAAGAAAATTTCCATTATAATACCCACAATGCCACTAAAAAACAACAACGGATAAAGTAAATTACAATTGTTCTCGACGAGTTTTTATACGTTGAAACCGTTGCATAGTAGCTCGTTATCAATGATATCACTTACACCACTCTCAATATAAGTAATCAAGCAATCATTCATCCACTGATCTTCTATTCGATTGTGCAAATTGTTCTTTATGTATTTCATCGCTGAAAAACTTTTTTCAGCTGATGCAATGGCGACAGGAAAAGTCAACACCAATGTCACAAGCAAATAGACCAATTCATATATGACATGCTTATTTGTCTCCACCAACTTTACAACAAGATGTTCAATTTATTAGGGCCGAGTCTTCAATTTAATTTGCGTAGGGTGTTCCGCAATGGTCAATGTACAGAGGCGGGACAGAAAAATACACCTTTTTTGCCAAGTTATTTTACCCTTACTTTTTTAAAGTTACCCTTACTTTTTGAAAGTTACTTTTTTACCCTTACTTTTTGAAAGTTAATATGCAATTTAATTTCCGTAGGGTCTTCCACAACAGAGGCGGATCCACCCTTTCACAAATGTGGTCACTTGAACACCCTCAAGAAAAAAATTTAATTAAAAATACATGTAAAAATTTTGGTTTTAGTTTAGTGTAGGCATTATTGAACACCCTACTCCCAAATATTTGAACACCCTACTCAAAAATATTTGAACACCAATAAATCAGCCCACAAATCAATTTTATATAAACAACCAACTAAAGTCTAAAGTCTTCCCATACATGATCAATGCACACTATGAAGCCTTTAATATTTTATATTACATGTAATAAATTTATATCGGGTTTTGTTTGAACATTTATACTATGAACACTCACAAATCCTGGTAATTCACAATAGAATCCTTAATACACCAGTTCAAAATAAAGTGCACGCCCTTTAGTCTTTACAACAAAAATTAGGAAAATCAAGAAAAAGAGAGAGTATCTACTGTGTTGATATCTTGCAAACCAATTCGGCACACAAATTTCTACAATAAATATATATTAGAGTATTTATCTCCCAATTTAATTTTACTCGACCCAATAACATAAAATTCGCCAAGAAAATTTGTGATATCTTATTTATTTTCATATTATTTGGGCCCATTATTCACACTAATATATGAATTTTTTTTTATGTATATACTAGTTAGTAGAGTTAGTTGAGTTAACGTAAATGTTGAACACTCTGACCCAAATTTCTGGAGCCGCCACTGTCGCAACTTCTCAACTGCTATTAACACTTGTGGTGTCGGTTTATATGGCATTTGGTCTCCGCTTTAATTCGAACTCTCCACTAAAACGTCGGCCGCTAGTGATTAGTGTAGTTTATTAGTTTCTAAAAACAAGTTGAGGCATGCGTGAATTGATCCGAACTATGTGCAGTTAATTATAAAAGACATTGATGAGTTCAGAAAGGATTTCTAGCTAGCTAGTTGCTTGTTATGTGCAGAAAGTTGAAGGAATTTTTTTTATCAAAATTTTCACCTTTTATGTGGCTTCGGCATAGGGGTATAAATAATTATATTTGATTATTCTTAGGATGTGGTAGATTCCATACACACACATGGTGAGAGTAAAGGCCCCGTAACAAATGGTTTTCGTATTTATAACTATTACCAATGGAGCTTCATGCTTATTATTTTCCTAAATTTTTGTGTTGGTATTAGATTCTCCTTTCTTGATATTTTGTTAGATTTATATACTCTAAAAAGCAAAAAGTAATGACCAAATGTAAAAAAAGAAGTTCACTAAAAATAAAAAAATACGGAACAACTATCTTTTTTGTCTTTAATTAGTGTCCTTTTATATGAACTTTTCTCAACGTCGTTAATGATCAATGAAAAAATTGCGATGAAAAGTGAAAAAAATAATTCCATCCCATATTTTGTCTACTTTCACTATTCACATCAGCTCAAAAAATTGGTTATATTTTCTAATATATTATGTTGTATATACTCAATATGGATCTCATTTGATAGTTCTCGATAAGTACTATTAAAAGAAGTTTTCAAAATTTGTAAAAAACATTATGTATTGAAAGATATAAACAATTAAAAATGGCACGCATACCCGTAAATGAATAAGAAATTCGGGACAGAGGGAGTACAGATATTCCTTTTGTCCCGATTGTCTTAGTCTCAGTTGACACTTTTTGTCATCCCAAAAATATTGTCTCAGCCACTTCAAAACAAAATGGGTAGTTGTTAAAGAATTTCCTCTTTTACCCTTATATATTGAAATTAAAAATAATAATCTCTCTGTCCCAATTTGGTCCCTTTTGGGATTCCAACTTATTAGGGGAACAATATCATTACCCTTGTCATATTTTTTGTTTTTCCTTTTTTACCCTTCAAAACATTGTCATTGCATATACTAACTTTCAAAAAGTAAGGGTAAAAAAGTAAACACATTACTTTTTAACTGGGACAATTTTTTTGGGACAATAAAAAGTGGCATTTGGGATAAAAAATTTGGGGACGGAGGGAGTAAAAAGCAAGAAAATGTAGTCAACGTGCGCGCAAACTGGCCCTGACCATCTAGTTATTAAAAAAAGTAAGAAAACGTAATAATTGAAGGGTAAAATGAGAAAAACATGTTTTCAAAAGTACAATAATTATGTTCTCCTATTAAATTGAAATCCACAAAAAGAACTATATATATAAAATGGGGACGGAGGAGTAACACCTGTTATGGATTTTATCGCGAACACCTGTTCAATCCTACAACGAAAACGCCCCTACGGATCTTGGGAACAATGAATCACAGAAAAAGTAAACAAATATGTGCGTAATGAAAAACCGGAAAGAAAGCAAGACACAAGATATACGTGGAAAACCTCAACGTGAGGAAAAACCACGGGAGCCACACCAGTCCACTATGAAATCGAATGAAGGAGTACAAGTCTTCTCACAATCTCTCTGAGATTGGTTTTCTCTCGCCTCTCTCTATTTTTCACGCTCTGAAAAACTAACTTTCGATCTAACCAACACACAGGTCGGCCGAAACCCTAAAAGACGTTTTTGGGCCTCGATAGCGCTACAGGGGAATACCTGTAGCGCTCCAGAACTCTCTGTTCCGAAATTAGGTCCTGGGTAGCGCTACCCCAAAACCTGGGTAGCGCTACCGCTTGGTTATCCTTCACTCCCAACAATCTCCCACTTGAAGATAACCTGAAGCATCCGCAAATAACCAACTGCAGACCCAAATGATCTCAATCAACCCGTGGACGTA
Organism: Vaccinium myrtillus; assembly: GCA_016920895.1. Taxonomy (NCBI): domain Eukaryota; kingdom Viridiplantae; phylum Streptophyta; class Magnoliopsida; order Ericales; family Ericaceae; genus Vaccinium; species Vaccinium myrtillus. The sequence continues at coordinate 1,031 of JADGMU010000488.1, read as the reverse complement.
GTCATCTGACCCCTCTTGGTGTGACTCCAGGCACATCATCTCTTCAAGCATGAAGGCCAACTGAAGTTGAACACAACTTCAGTTTCTGAACAGTAACAGACTTGGTCAACATATCTGCCGGATTTCGTTCTCCCAAAATCTTCTCTAGCAACAAATCCCCATCCTCCAAAAGCGAACGAATGAATCAATATGCTTCGTCCTAGCATGGAACACTGGATTTTTGGCAAGGTGTATAGCACTCTGGCTGTCACTGAAAAGAACGCAGTTCTCTTGCTTCAAACCCAACTCCTCCAAAAAGCCCTTCAACCAAATCATCTCCTTTGCAGCCTCAGTCACGGCCACATACTCAGCTTCTGTCGTGGATAGTGTCACTAATTTCTGCAGACGTGAGACCCAGCTCACCGCTGTTGAACCCATAGTATAGATATAACCTGTGGTGCTTCGCCGCGTATCCTGATCACCGGCAAAATCTGCATCCACATATCCCTGCACTGTCAATTTCCCTTTCCCAAAACAAAGTGGCAAATCAGTGGTACCTCTCAAATATCGCATGATCCACTTTATCGCTTCCCAATGTCAAGTTTCTCGGATTGCTAGCAAACTCGCTCACAACTCCCACCGCATGGGCAATGTCGGTCTCGTGTTCACCATCGCATACATCGGCTACCCACACCGAGGTATACGGAACCTTGGCCATGTACTCTCTCTCTGCATCTGTCTTGGGTGATTGCCCCTGAGAAAGTTTGAAATGACTTCCCAAGGGTGTGCCAACCGCCTTAGCACTCACTCTGCATCTTGAACCTCTCGAACACGTTCAATATACTCAACTCAACCGCAAGGTCCCCGAGCCTTATCTCTGTGATCCTCATCCCAAGTATCTCGCTAGCATTTGCACCCCAGATCTTTCATAGCAAACTCCGTTGCCAACAAATGCTTCAACCTGTTGATCTCCCTAACACAGAACTCGCTACAAGCATGTCATCTACGTAGAGCAATAAAATGATGTAGCTAGACTCAAACCTCTTGAAGTA